>JAHQIW010007499.1:0-70335 GCA_019055375.1 Parelaphostrongylus tenuis
TTTCTTTTGGTTGTTAAGAGGCAAACCGAGACTACCCCTCCCCCCTTTGAACGCGGACGCAGATGAAAGCGCCGCCGCGGAGGAGGACGACACGGCACTCCTAAGAATGTCAAATTAACACAACAATTCTAATCAGGACAGGGAAATGAAGTTTTTGTTTTCAGAAAATTTTTCACCTTTTTTGAACCATGTAACATTATTGCTATTGCTTTATCTCTGTTTTTTATTACTGTGAACTCTTTGAAAGAATTTTTTCCACCTTGATTAGCGATCGGAGGACTAGGATTATAGATCAGGACAATGTGATGGAGGATTCAAGATTTAGCAAGAACATGTAGAAAATTGGTGACGACCCAAGGGAGAGAGTTCTTAATTACAGATGCAGAAAGATCTCGATCAGATGAGAATGCTTCGTTTATTCAGGATGAATTCAACAAAAATGCACCAAAGGTCAGATAGAATTTTGGGCGTCTTATAGACTTTTCCCCCAAAACATTGAAGTATTGAATGTCCATAGCCTATGCGCTTAATTACATCTTATTCTCGGGGTTTGAGGAATTTTCTTTTTGTATTCTGTCGAAAATTTTCTAGGACATGGGAAATCTCGTCTATTTCATTATTATGCTTCATGGAGTTGGAACTCTCATGCCATGGAATATGTTCATAACGATAGCCCCTGACGTGAGTTTTCTTTAAATCTTAAATTTTCTATATTCCAAACAACGTTGAGCGATATGAAACGTGGAAACTCGGTCTAGGGTTGAACCCATGTCTCACTTTCTAAGGAGGGGTGAATTTTCTTTGTACTTTTGTTCGATCTCAATAGTCGAAACCATGAGGTAGAGTTTCTGCACCAAACTTTGCGGTGCGCTTGCAAAACTTCAGTAACCGATTTTTGTTGCGCTACCGATCGTTCCCTCAAATTTTATGCATGTTCGGTAATTCTAGTTACCATGTGGGTTATAGTCGAAAAAGGTTTGTATAATTTACTTATATAGTTTACTAGTTTTCGTCTCCTCTAAATATTTTTTGACTTTATGTGATTTTCTTCTGATGCTAATCATTATCGTCTAATTAGTTTTAGTACTACACTAACTACAAGATGAAGACCTTTGACGAGAACGGAACTGCTCACGGCCACTGAATATTCAGCTAACTTCCTCAACTACCTCGCCATAGCCTCACAAATTCCTAACTTATTGCTCAACTTCATCAATATCTTCATTACTGTAAAGTAAGTTCGGCTGTTTTTCCTCTGTTTCATATTTTAAAGGTTCATTTCCGTTATCCGAGAACTAATGAAGAAGCGAATCCCTTCGCTGCACCAAGAAACTTTCCATTGTGTTTTTGATAAACAACTTGAGAGCTCAAATCAACTGGCTACTACACTATGCGGAAGTTTTTTTGAAAAAGGAAAAATTCACATAACGCTGTAACAGAAAGATAACACTTTTTTTTCACACACGCATATTTCTCGTAGGAAGGAACTGCTCCCAGGAACTATGAGTAACTATTCGATATCGTAGGTTCTACGATTTCAGCGGGCCGTGGATTCCAAGCGGCGATCCGTCGACCGCGGTTACACATATGGGGCGGTTTGTGTTATTTTACTTGGGATTTTTCCTCTGATTTCAAAGTAATTCGGGTAAAAAGTATAACTCAAACACTTCAAGGTTTCTTCTACAAGTTCGTATGCTTTTCATGCTTCCAGTAAAGTAACAGTTGAAGTGTGCAGTGGGTGTGAAACATAATTCTATTCTGAATGTTACAGCTTTATGAAAAGGGCCTTTTCAAAAAAAAAAATAGAGCACGTAGCACAGTAGCCAGAGATTTGAGCTTTCGAATGATTACTAACACTCATATGAAAAGGTCTTACCCAGTGAAGGAGGTCGTTTCTTCATTTGTTCCCTGAAAATGGAAAAAGAATCATTAGTCTTGTCTTCCACTGAAATAACTGTCGTATTTCTTCGAGTTTGATATATGTCTGCTTATCTTCTGGGAAACTTACGCCTTATTTCTTATTGTTAAGGAAAATGACGTAACAAGTTAATATATTGTAGGACTGAGGCTTCTATGTGAAGTCTTTTGAAAATTTGAACTGCAAAAGAAAACCATTGTTGGGTAACAGTTCCGTTTCTTTAGAGGTGATTTAACAAGGCGGATTTCGTATTCGCTGCTCATCGTTGGCTCAATAATTCTATTAACAATGAGTTTCGTCTATGTGGAACACATGGTCATGTAAGTTGTCCAAAAATTATCCAGAAGCATTGAATTGTATATCTGCTAACATCTGTTTTGGTTTCTACCTAATCACGAAATATCTAATCCGAAGACTTATGGATTTATGGGATCCTCGATTCATTTTCCTAGAATTTGCTCAACTTCGTTTGTCTATCTTTCTAGGGATGGGAGGATTTCTTCATTGTAACGCTTGTTTCGATCGTTGTTCTGAATGGCAGCAAACGGTGTTTATCAAAATAGGTGGATCTACCGAAGCATTTATGTGATACAGAAATAAGCAACTAACCAACTGCTCTCTCTGTTCTTAGCATTTTTGGTCTGGCAACGGATTTCCCATTCAAATTTACGAATGCCATCATTATTGGGAATAATCTTTGCGGAACGTTTGTGACTATTATAAACATTATCACCACGCTCGGTGAGTTTTCCTCTTTGTTCTCATCTGTGAGCTGATTCAGCTTCAATGCGCACTTCTTCTTATTATTTCAATATATTTAGCAGATAACTGATTCTTAATACACACTAATTTCCAGTCTCTAAAAACACTCCAAACGCTGCATTCGCCTATTTTGCTACCTCGTTTTTCACAATTTGCCTTTGTTTCGTATCGTTTTTCTTCCTTAAGAAACAGGTGGGTGATTCTCTTCTTTTTTGGAGAGTTCTCTAACTCACCACAAACCGCCACTCAGTCCTTTAATTCTTATGTGCTTTCAGCCATTTTATCAACACTACTCAAAACGTGCGATGGGTGCTGAAACCGACGGAAAGAGTTGATTCGACACCTCATGTCACGACTCGGGACTATATCGATACTTTCAAGCAGGTATAATAGATATCACGGATGCGTTTGTCGCAGTGGTTAAAGATAGTCTGCGACACACACACGGTTAATGGTCTGCTCTTTCGTCCGAGGCTCACCAAGTCTTCCATTTCTCTAGAATAAGGAAAACTGGGGACCGGACTACTCTGAGAGAACTGCTGTGGTGACCTAATACATCGGTAGGTCATCGCGAGTCATCCTGAAGGTCAGATATGCATTTAATCACCTCAGCTGATGCTCAATCAATTCAAATATATGGCGCACGAATCCCATGAAATGATCAGAGCCTTGACTTTTATCCTTCGATTTTTTCTCTAACAGATGTTGATCGAATACATTGCAGTCGAGTACATCACTTTAGGGTTGGCCACAAATGATCAATGTATTTTTGATATTTTTCGTTAGTCTAACCATTTTTCCTGGAATTATGGTCGATGTACGCGATGAACTGGTTGGACAGAAGTATTCATTTGTGATACCAGGTGATTTGTGAATTTGCTTATCAAACTGTACTCGTTCTCCTTATAGTCCGGGGCGTACACGTCCTCACGATAGCCATAGTCGATTAGACTGCTTAGATATTTTTTTTTCCTCTGAACTCTCGTTTTATAGCATGTTCAGCCTAGTTTGTGTTGCATGAATTCAGTGATGTTCAGAAAAAATTTTTTGTTCCAATCACATGCTTCTTACTCTTCAACATCTTTGCCTTTACTGGCTCAATGTTGGCTGGTCGCTTCCAATACGTAAGTCTACAATTCCTGAAGACTGATCATCAGCTGACAATGACTTATACTACTTTAGCCGGGTCCTGAACATCTCTGGAATCTCGTTTATTTGCGGTTGTTCTTCATTCCATTCTTTGTTTTCTGCAATTATCGTCCTCTTACCAGGTGAATTCCCTTTTCAGCTTTATACACTGCTACCACTTAGTCGCTTTCCTCCCATTCTTCAGAACACTACCGGTTTTTTTTTCACGAATACTTGGCTATATATATTCATGGCAATTCTCATGAGCATCTCCAGTGGATACCTTAGTGGACTGGCTATGATGTATGCACCGAGGTAAGTTCCTTTTTTTTAAATAAATCAAGCAAAATGGATGTTTAACCAAACTTCGCTCATTAAATCGAATTTTAAGCCGGAATTCCTCGTCCACTTTTGTTTACAGGGTTGTGGAGCCATCAAAAAGCCGTATTGCCGGTATGATGGCAGGATTCTTTCTCATCTTCGGTAATAGTTGTTTCATTTAAAACATATTTTACCCCAGAAGAGTGCTATTGGACATAGTTATGTCAAACTACTGGTTCTCATCTGATTGGGAGGGAACAAACGAAAAACCGATAACATTCGCTGAAGAGGAACTTTAAATAGGAAATACCAGTAACCATTCGTAAGCTGAGACTTGAGACTATTCTCCCCCCACGTTGCCGTATTTTCAAAATACCCTTTTATAACGTCGTAGCATCCAGATCAAGAATTGTGTTTCACACTCGCCTTTTGCCTTCATTTTTAAAACGCGTATAACTCGCTGGAAGTCGAAAAGCATATCAATGTGTAGAGAAATTTTCGTAGTATGTGAGTTAATTGTTCTATCTGGAGTTGCTTTCGAAACAGAGGAAAATTTCTCAATTGAATAAACAAAATTTCTATCGTCCCCGCTTCGCCCCTTCTCTTCCCTGTCGCTTCCCCTGCCACGGCCATCGCCTTGTCAAATAGCTTGTAGACTACGTCACTGAAAATGTAAAATCCGCTCATATTTTCTCTGCTGAACCGTAGTTCCAGAAAATAAGCACAACACTAGAATCAGAAAACTTTAAGCTATCAGGTGTTATTACTGATGGTCTAAAGAAAAAGCTCTGTCCGGCGAGGTCCAAAGCACAAATCAAATACCAGAGGAGATGAAAAGACAAAAAAAAAGCTTTCAGAAAGCAAACACATTTTTGAGTTCTTTGAAGCCTTGAGCTATAGTTTGGGTACTAGCACTCTGAGGAAGGAATTTTATCCAGCGAAATGTAGCGAGATAAGAGAAAACACACCTAGTTTCATGAAACATTATTTCATTTTTGAATGTTACAATGTTATAAAGGGATGTTTTGAGAATCCAGCGACTCGGGCTGTAGTCAGTAGTCTCAGCTTTCGAATGGTTACTAACACTCCCTATGAAAAGTTTTTGTCCAGCGAATGAGATCGATTTTTCGATTTGTTCCCTCCTAATCATAAAGAAACCCAATCTACTTTATTTAGGTATTGTATGCGGCCTATCATTCACTATTCTTATAACGGCTTTAGTCGAACACTGATCGTCTATCGTTTTCTCGATCATCATCTTTGTTAATAACTTGTTATTAACGATTCCTACGTTGTTACTGTTACACAATTGGGACTGTTCGAATCAGTATTCAGCACAGATCAGTCCCCAAAAATCTTTAGTGTAATTTTGTACTTCCGATGATCGTAATGGTAGCTTATGATACAACCTAACCTGAACATTTTATCCCTAAGAAGAAAGATTTTGTTTCGATCTTTTCTTTACTCTGAACCGTTCCGCTTAATGTTTCTTTCATAAAATTTCACTGATCTTTGTCACTTTCCCAGTAATACATATTGGTCTGGAAAGAAGTACTGCCTTACTTCAAATGATTTTAGTACAAAATAGTAACACTCCCCTTTAATACATCACTAATCATTTCTTCTTTCTTTGTATGTACCTCCTCTTAACACATTCTCTTGACTAACCCCTTTCCTTCAATTTTAATAAGCCTAGTTAGATGTTTTGCTTCATCACACCTCGAAAAGCATCTCATCTGTTGCAATCATTTTCTAATATGTTCAATATTTTCATTGAGAAATGTTTGTGTAGCATTGCTATGGCCATGAATGTGCCTACTTTTCCACATCTTTTGCTCATCACTATCAATGTAACTTGTACTTTGAAGGATAAGTAAAATCATGTTCCAACATTCCTCGATGTAAATGCAATACAACCAACATTACACACTGAAATTTTGTATAAATCAATCTTTATATATGTGGATGGAAGAACCATTGATTTACCAATAATTTAACGAAAAGAAGCATATCACATGGGAAAAGATCTAAACGTAATTACAATGATGAGATTTTACAAGAATCATCAATTCACTGGCTGCTGGCAAACGATGGAAAAATGGTGAAATCTCATGAACTACTTGTGCTTGAAAACACCGAGGCCGAACAGCGAGAGGAATTTACTTCATAATAATCTCAGACGTTCACAACCATTATGCCTAGGTTTGAACATTGAAAACTCTTACCCCGATAAACCATAGTCGATAGTATAATGGCTCACAGGATAGAGAAGCACAGTGTCTATATATCTTACAGAACGACGTAGGAGAGAAGCGATTGTCTGCACTTTTTTCTCAACAAGAAACGAATAAAAATACAAAATTTGAATTCGTATACGCTAAATAGTAGACACATCCAAACCACATGCATTTTCGTTATTACAGAGAAAAAAAAAATGGAAACCAAAGTGCAATGGAATTTTAAATGACCTTAGAAACACAGAAACCGTGACACACTATTATGTAGATACGCAATACGCGAACCCGTAGAACACGGGAGATGTCATTAACAGTTGCAATCCTTCTTCTCCTGACCTGCACTGGCTGCTGCTCTCGGCAAAATCTGCTTTGGTTGAACACCTGTGTCCGCCGCATTCAAATCGATGCTGGAGAAAAAATAAACAAAACCGTGCAACATCATGAGCTCTACTGGCGTAAACTTGGGGAAAAAATCTAGAAGAAAAAAAAAACAATTTTAAAAGGAAAGACTTACCTTCCATCCTTTACGTTTTGATAAATCTTCCTTGCTGTTTCTAAGAACGCGTCCTCAACGTTATCACCGCTGCAAGTTAGAAGAGATTTTACATTACAAAAACAATTGTAGAAAAGACATCCAAAAGACATACAATCTTCGAAAAAGAAGACTCAGAACAGGAAAGAAAATCGAACGGGTCGGTTGATGTTTCGATTACAAGATAAAAAATATACTCACGTTTTCGCTGAACATTCAAGAAAGGTTAGACCATTTTCCTCCGCGAAGGCTTTCGCCTCTTCGTAAGGCACATCCCTCTGTCCATCTAGATCCGACTTATTACCGATTAGAAATATGGCCTAGATTGGTAAAACCTTCACAGCGAAGACTTAAAGGAAAATGTCGGACACACGCATGTAAGACGTGTATTACACGCGAATACTCGTGAAATTAAACAAACTGTGTTCGGATTGGTTAGATTCCTCGCATCTGTGAGCCAGCTACTGAGATGATTATATGTCGAACGCCTTGTGATGTCGTAAACCATCAAAGCTCCGGCGGCCCCACGATAATATGAACGGGTCACAGCACGAAACCTGGATTTGTAAACAACTGTTACATAAGAAAGGTTCTTCCTATCTCATTCTCAACAAGAACTTTGTCGCTGATGCTTAAAAACACAATCTCACATTTATCTGTCGATAAATGTAAAGCAAAATACACACCAATCACCGAAGAACGAAAAGATCTGACGCTCTGCTACAATGACTTTATGAAAAAGTATACTATTAGGTCGTTCCATGAATTAGAGCAATAAACACCAAATTTATTAACCATAAAAGATTAGAAATGTATGATTTTGGTAGCGTATTTTCTTGCAAACATTTTGGTATAGAACTTGCCCATAGTTGCTCTAAAATGGAGCTGTCTTGTAGAGAAATTCGTTTGCTACTGATGCACGAATGGCTCTGAGGAATTATTTTAGCGAAGCGGCGTACAAGATTATTAGAACTTGGGGCGATGATACGGTTGCACAAATGACGGATAGAAAATCATTCGAGAAGTCCACAGCTGAAGAGAACAATCTGGAGGATCAGTCAACCTTCGGCCGTCCACAGAAAGCTTCATTAATCTCACACTTCGTTTCACTGACATTTTCCCCAACGCGCCGTTCGTGCATGAGTAAGAAGCGAATTTGTTCCCAAAGCAGCTCCATCTCGAAGCAAGTACAGGTAGATTGTATACCAAAATGTTCGCGAGAAAATACGCAACCGAACGAGACCAAAATGATACAGTTTTCATTACTCTTAGTAATAAATTTGGTGCATATTTGCCTAGTTCCAACTTAGGAACGACCTGATACAAGCGACGTATAAGCAGCGGAACAAACCACTTAAACATAAAAGTCTTTAACGACACTGACTGAAGGGCGCGTGGCGCCGTGGTTGAAGGATGCAGTACGACACACTTGTGGTCGACAAATCGATGGCCGATGGCTCGATCCCCAGCTCAAGGTTCACCAAGCTTCGATCTCTCCGAGGTCGGTGAACTGATTAGACTGGTCCGGGAGGGCAGCAGCACTGACTTGATTCATCAACGGGCCACCGTAAGTCAGTGTAAAGACCACATATGTATTCACTCGCTCCTTAAATAATGCCTCATGTAATGGAATTCATGGCGCATTCACCAGGTACTGATTAATGCCAAGACCTTTATCCTCCTTAGGCTCGCTTTGTAATTGAAGAATTGGGCAAAAGAAAAAGCTCTTGGCGTTGATCAATCCCAAAGGGTGCGCCATGCATTCGTTTTTAATTTCAACTTCGAGGTGATTGAATGCTTGCATGTTTGGCCTTTACAATGACTTGCGAAGCCCTACACTGCATCGAGTGGGTGCTGCTTATCTCCCAGATAAGTCTGGCACCAATTTACCAACCCCGGAGTGATGGATGCCTTGATGAGCTATGACCGCGAGGTCGAACCATCGACCTTGTGTGAGAAGCAGAGCACTTCTGAGCACTGCGCCAGAAACGCTCCCTCTCTCTTTTTTTCGCTTTTTTTCCATGCTAATCTAGTCTGTATTGTTCTAATCTTAGTTTAAATTCAGGAATGAACGAAGAAACTGAGTACTACCCTGAAATAGTGGCATTGGGTTAAGTAAATTTTAAATGTTGCCAAGAGACTGGAAGAATAACTAATAGGTTTCCGAGGTTTCGTCTTGACAGAACAACAAACATCAATCCAAAGTACATTAGAAATATAAAAACTGCATATTTCGGAGGTAAGGAATTGTAGGACAGCAACCACATCAATAAATAAGCTTACCTAGCAGTCAGAGCCGACTTTCATTGCAACCTGATAGAAACAAACAACAAACAAACCATTTGTCTAGAGTAAACGTACCTTTCTTGGCCTGCTGTGTCCCAGATTTGTAATTTGATCTTTTGTCCGCTAACTTCGATGATACGAGTGCCGAACTCGACACCAATCGTATGTGGGCAGTCAGCCATAACTGAAGATACGAGAGGTAGTAGTGTTAAACTCTTGATTTGGATCCCTCTTATAATCTTCTAAACATCAAAAAAGCAACGCAATTGTGCTCTAGACACCCTAGCACAGGATTCGAGCAACGACACTATGACCAAGAAAGTAACAAGTTGTCTGTCATTTCACACTGATTGGGACTGAAAACGTTTTAAAGTGAACCACAAAATACGAGGGTATAAGACCGTCAGCCATGGGTATGTGAGAGGAATGGATGGGAGTGTTAACTGTTTAACCTTGTGGACGGCAGTAAATCGATATCGCCAGTGGCGCGTGAATTTCGTTCTTCAACAAAGATTTTTTCCTTTATTATAGAAAACACTTTAGGTCCTTTGTACCACTCTGATAGAACATGGTTTTCTCTACAAGTTTCTGGACTTTCAGTGCAGATATAACTCTTATGTGCAAAGAAAACTCCAAATGTGCAACGTTACTTCATTTTCGTTCTCACATTAGGCTATGAAAACTTTTTAAAAACCAGCCTAAACTTCAGAGTCACCGACATTTTGGTTATCGAAGTGAACAAAGTCCAATAAAAAGCGATACACAGACTTTAGCTGAGCGAATAAGGCAAACCTAGTGTGAAACATAACTTTATTCTCGATTATAGCGAACTACAAGCCGTTCTAAAAACAAAAAGTGTCGGAATCCTCGCGATTTAAGCTTTAGCGAGATCAATCGAATTTTTAAACAGAAAGCTTTGTTCAGCTAAAAAAAGACCTCTAGAAATTTGAGGTTAAAAGTGACCCCCATTATCCACAAAAGGGCTTGCCTTTTCAAGACGGCGTGTATCCAAAAAGACACAATTTTTTATTGGCCTTTCTCGCAAAAAAACTTTTATCTTGGACTTTTAATACGCATTCAAAAGCCTAAATTTCGGCGATAACAACAATGTGGTTGATTTCTAAGTCTTTCTAACTGCGTTGTAGCAGCAGAAACAATATTATGCTCCACACTCGGGTTTGTTTTGTTTACTCGGCTGAGGTCTGCGGATGGCTTTTCGCTGGGCTTTGGGCAATCATTCGACGGAGCATAACCCGACGATTCTGAGGCTGAAATTGAGTTTGCGAAAAAGTCTCCATAAAACGCCGTAAAAGTGAAGAAAAGATTACGTCTTACATTCAGAGTTCTCTTCGTATATAAAAGTTAAATATGCACGAAAAGCACATGGCCATGTAGAGAAAATCACAGACCATCACTATAACGAAAAAAACAGAGCTTTTCAAAACGGTGAAAAAACCCTAAGTAAATAACGAGAACTGTCCGCCGCATAAATTGTGCTGCGTAATCGTAAACCGTTGACCTAAAAGAGTTTACCAGAACAGACTGAAAGAATTGCAAAAATTTCTATAGATAGTAAGAATTCTGAAACATCGTTGTATATAGTTTCTCTCCTTACATATACCAATACCTCAATGTTGCAATGATTGGCATGAAGGTTCAAATACCCAAGTTTGAGTTGTACAATCGTACAAGCTGCAACAACCGATATACTCACATTTCTTCTCGGTGAATTGATGCAGTAGACATGATTTGCCGACACCCATATCACCAATGATGATATACTTGAAAATGTAGGAGTAGTTGTACGGAGCTCCTGACATTCTCCCGACAAATTCTCTTCTTCTTTTTCTTACCTAAACGAATATCATCAGTGTTTTTGAGATCTTATCATCACATCAGAGTAACGGATGAGAACCGGTTCAACGAGGAAAACGACAATTCGCCTAAAAAGCAGTGAATAAGTTTCCTTTGAAATACGTAATGATCGCATAAATAAAAGTTATCAACACTTGAAGAGGGTGTTTGACACTATACAACTTGGAACACTACTTCGAAAATCGATTTTCCTTTGACCTCGGTGCTACGAATCAATAATCGATTGAATAACATAGGAGGGTAGAAAAGATGAAGAATAAAGCTCTCGGCGTTGATCAATCCCTGAAGGATGTGCCATGCATTCGTCTCCAATTTTTAGCTTCCTTTGAAGTGGCTGAATAGACATCTGGCCTCTACAATGACTCGTAATCGCTACAGACAAGTTGGCATCAATTCAACGACCTCGGAAAGGTGGATGGCTCGGTGAGCCCTGACGGCGAGATCGAACCATTGACCTTAAGCGTGACGCGACGCATCTTGAACCATTGCACCAGATGCGAAAAACACTAAGAGACTATATGTTCACATTAAGCTCATGATACTAGCTAAATCATTGAAGAAAGTGGGAATACTGATGAGCAAGTAGGAAGCTTTCATGAGTACAGAATTAGAAATAACCAGGTGACGATCGATCGGCGGCCTCCCGTCAACTCGTTTGAGCGAGAAATTTCGCTAACTCACACCTCCTATTGACTTTGCTCAATATTAAAGACAAGAAGGGTAGATCAAAGATCAAATGGCCGGAAGAACTAATCGATAACGACAAAATCGATCAGCGATACCTCTGCGGCAGGCGTATTCGGGGCCGGCGGGAGGGCACGTGTAGAGCAGAAGTATTTCCTCTACGAAACTCGCGAAAACGACTAATCCCGCTGACGTCACTGAAAATCAGCCGCCACGATTGAGAATTAAAAGTGAATTAAAATTAATACATGATAAATTTCTGGATAGATAAGATCGCTATCCGTACGAAAACACAGCCCAACGCCAAGTGATCGATGATTGTCGGAGGTGCAAAATCAATTGGCACCGTCGATGCGTCATAGGCTCGCGACGCCAATAACGCAGCCGATTGACGCACATGCTGTGTCAAGCGTTTGAATTCTTTCGAAAATATTTTATTTCAGAGTTATTTTTTCTTCATTGATTTTTTTCATAGGTCCTGTGGAACTATTTAATTGTTAGATTATTGTAAAAATAAGCGAAAGAGACGTTTTCAGCATTCCCTCGGCGATCGATGACATGAGGTTGGTCGTAGCAATAGATCACATCAGATCCATAGAATATGGGCGGACAAATGACCTACGGAGTGTAAGATGAGATCACATGATCTACTGCCCATCTGTTTATGCCATAACTTGTTAATAATAGGGTTGTTCCATAAGTTTAGGCACCAGAAAATAAACACTAAATATATTAACCAGATGTGATCAGAATTTTGTGACTTTGATACCTTTCAAATGCACAATTTCTTGTGGATATTTTTGTATACAATTTGCCTATCCTTGTTTGGGGGCGCCGTGGTCGAGTGGTTGTGATGCTCGCCGTGGCGCGCGTGGAGCCGAACTCCACTCCCCAATTCTCTCCGGCAGTCAACAAGAACGCCCTATGGAACGCCACGGCCTAACTATCATCAGGATCGCAAGGAGACCCACTCAACCAGTATTCTACGCCGTCAAATTCGTTCGCTACTCATGCACGAATGGCGCGTAGGGAATATACTAGTGAAGCGACGCGCAGGATTAACCCTTTAGGCGCCATGAGAGTCATTTTGATGCTCACCGCGCCACGTCAGATCTCACTCAGCTGCTGTGATGGCGAAGTCGCATCTCGCGGGAAAGCAGGCAGCAGCCAGAGACGCATTCACAGACATACAGAGCGGCTTGTCTGGCTTCTGTGCAGGTGACGGCGCGACGCCGCCTGCCTATGAACGTCGGTCCTCAAAGAGTTAATGGAGATCGGGATGATTATGCGGTTGCAGAAAGGTAGGCTTTGATGCCCTTCGCGGAGTTCAAAGCTGTAGAAGACAGTTTAGAGGAACAGCGGTGCTCGTTCCGTCCATAGGCTTTGATCTGGATTCCAACAATATAGTTGATTTTTGAAAAGGCCATTTTATTACGTTATAGCAGCGGAAATAGTATTATCACTCACACTCAGTTTGTTTTATTTGCTCGATTGGGGTTTGTAAATGGCTCTTTGCCAAACTTTTAGTAGTAATTCGATAGTCAAAATCTCTAGGATTTCGATGCTGTAATTGATCTTTTGAGCGAATATCATAGAACGCTGGAAGGGCAAAAGAAGATTTCATTTCACAGTCAAAGTTTTTATGGTACAGAAGTGTCACATATGCACGAAAAATATATGACCATATAGAGAAAATCATAGAATATCAGAAAAACACAAGAAACCCGAGGTTTTACTTTCCAGATGAAAGAAAACTCCACTTGAAGGGCGAAAATCGCGTGCCTCTTGCGAGTTGCGCTGTTCGATTGACCAACTGCCGTCTCTAAAGGGGTGCCGCTGCGCGCCGTTTCATTAGCACTCTCCCCTGCGCGCCACGTGCATGAGTAGCAAGCGAATTTCTTCCCATGGTGGCTCCATCTCAAAGAAAGTTTAGGCAAATTGTATACTAAAATGTTCACGGGAAAATGCACATTTGAAAGATACCAAAATCTTACAATTTTATTCATTTCTGGGTAATTTATTTGGTGTTTATTGCTCTAGTAAGTACTTATGGAATACTTAGGTCTAATAACATATATGGCAAAGAAAATCACCGGAAATCACACTAGAACATGGCTAAAGAGCTTGCACCACTCTTGGAGAATCGATTAAATCGGCTACTAAAGCTAGCACATTGACATAAATATGACGAAATTCGATATGCTCTCAATAATCTATGCCGTCATGAAGGGCGCCTATGATGTGGCGCAGTGGTGAGAGGAGCTCTGCGACGTAAACGTCATCGATTAATCGACGATCGATGGTTTGATTCGTACTTAACGCTCACCAAACCCTTCGTCCCTTCGGCGTCAATAAGTGGGTACCAGATTTGTCTGGAAGAATAGCAGCATTGGCTTGACTCATTGGTAGGATACCGACACGTTTTTGTAAGGGCCAAAGATGATCTGTTCACCTCTGCGATATCACGAATGGATTCGAGTCCGACTGCATGCCGCATCGCTCAAGGATAATTAACACCGAGAGCTTTATCCTTTTATCCTCTATGTTTATACTGTCATGAAGAGTGCGCGCGGTGTGGCGCAGTGGTTAGAGGTGCCGTGCGGTACGTACACGTAACGTCAATAGTTCGATCCCACGCTCAAAGCTCAGCAAGCTTTCCATTCACTTGATGATTGACGACCAAGGCTAAGAGTTTTTCATCTTTTTTTTTTATCCCTCATTCTTCTTGTTGATCCTGTTTTTTCTCGAATTGAGTTGCTTTTTGCAACAGGTGGTTTTTCTTTCATTCATAAACCTCTTCGAGGTTAGTAGCTAACAGCGGCTGGAGAAAGAGCGATAGGGAAGCGGTGGCTTCGGTGGTGTGGTGGCGGCGCGCGATTCCAGTATGGATGGCACGCGAGATCTACTCTCGCTGGGGTCCAATATCAACTTTGTGAGGTGTATTGTTTTTTCCGACTAAGAGGAAGCAAAGAAAAAGTCAATCTCATTCGTTTGAGAAGAAATTTTTAGAGGAGTGCTAGCAACCGTTCGTTAGCTGAGGCTTCAGACTACAACCCATCGTCTTCGGTTTCGAAAAAGACTTTTTTTTGACGTTGTTACAGAAGGAAATTTTTTGACTTCAGGCACACAAATTTCTCGCTGGAAAGAGCTCTTTCTTTGGACTATTAGTGATCAATGGATGTTTTAATCGCTGCTGATTCCAAAGCTGTGCTTATATCCTGAAAAGACCATTTCCTGAAACACAGCAGGCAAAATAAGTAGAATTCCTATCTGCTACCAGGGGCCTATTTGGCCGATTCACGTGCGTGTTTATGAGGTAGCCACATGAATTACTGAATCGATACTTCTCTACGCGTTCATATGCCCGAAAAATCGATGGTTGTCGCATCATCGAACGTGGTTGCCTCACGCACACTCACGTGAATTGGCCAATGAGGCCTTTGATCGCAGATAGGAATTCAACTTATTCTACCTGCTGCGTTTCAGAGAAATGGTGTTTTCAGGATCTAAGCAAAGCGTTGGAATGAGAAACGATTACGCTATCGAATGATTACTTATAGCCCAAAGAAAGGGCTCTTTGCGGCGAGAAATGCGTGTCTGAAGCCAAGACATCTCCTCTTGTAGCAGCATCAAAAAAGTCTTTTTCGAAAATCGGCAACGTGGGGCTGTAGCCTCAAGTCTCAGCTTTCGAACGGTTACTAACATTCCTTGAGAACTTCTAGCGTTGAGATTGGTTTTTCATTTGTCCCCTCCTAATCAGAAAGAACCGGTGTATAAATCTCTGTAACGAAAATATGTGGTGATTCGCTTTGTTTTGATGCTTCGGATTATTTCAACGTTCCCTTTTTTGTTTGATGATCCGCCAATTCGTGTATCTCCAGGTAATTATGCTGAGGCGATTTCTACCGATCTCGACCTTGCGACGGTCAATAGCGACCTCTGAGTGTCGGTTGAAGGATCTGCGAGTAAGTTTTGATGGCTTCTTTCATCTAAATAACTCTTTTTCCATTAATCAAACAGGAGATCTTATAGACCTATAACTAATGATGTTGAGTGATGAGGAAAACTTTGACGTCAGACAGGACTCGAACCCTCATTTCACCCTCTGTGGAAACGCGTGCTTAACCAGTTGCATTACCAACGCCTGTTTGGTCACCCCTCTGTGTACGCCGCATCGTACCAATATCTGTAGCATTATGTCACCGCTAGAAGCGGTTAAATAAACTTCTCTCTGATCATACATATGACAAATATTTGTCCGCGTGACTGGTCTCATTGTCAATATCGACTACCACGCCAAACTGTTGACTGTGGGTTGCTGAGGAACTGATGTTTTAACGAACAAAGAGTGATGGTAAAACAGGCGTCAGTAGGCAGTTGGCTAGGCACGAGCCCCTGGAAAGGGTGAAGGACGGGTTCGAGTTCCGCTGACGTCAAGTTTTGTACAACACTCGCCATAATTGGTTATACTTTTTTCCGCTCACTACATTCCTTATAATCGCTCAAAGGTTTCTGTCAAGGAAGATGCGCACTTTCTACTCACTGGTTTGAGACCTCGCTTGAAAATCAATATAGTTTAACAGCATATTCTGGGCCTTTCAGAGCTCTGGTATGGTCTTCTAGTGTCAGAGGAACGTTTCGGCTTTTTAGCAAGCCTCATCAGTATCACATGCGTTTCGGTTCGGCCGTTCCTTTGTTTCCTTAGGTACGATTCCGATAGCCGCCTCTTGTTCCAGCGCTCGAGAAAAAGGTATTTCCCCGGCGGTCTTCAAGATTTGAGTAGTCATTCGATAGCTTGAATCTCGGAAATTTTTAAACTCCGCTATATTTTCAAAATAATTTTTTGTTGCGTTCTGACAGGGAAAAGAAATTATGTTTTTCATTCAAACATTTCTTACAGGACAAAGTTTTTCCTACGAACTTTTCATAACCATTCGATAGCATAGATTTCAAAAAATTCATTGATGCCCTTGGTTTTTGGAAATGCCTAATTAGAGCGTTGTAGCAGTTGAAAGAATATTGATTTTCGCAAATTTGGCAGCGGAAAAAGCGCTGTGGCTTAATGGCAGTGTTGCGAAATTTTACTCACGTATCGACAAAACGCGATCATTTGGTGCTAATATCGCGCTGAGCGAGGCTTAACTTTCTTTTGGTTGTTACATTGCAAAAAGAAGTTCCTTTCAAGAATCAAATATATCAATAGAATCGTGAAGATTTGAGCTTTCAAATGATTACTAAAAGTCTGAAGGTAAAACTTTGCTCAGCGAGAAATGTTTCAGTGAGAATCATAATCTTATTTTTGCCATTACAACGCAACAAGAAAACTGTTTCGAAAATGGAGTACACTGCTGGAATCGTTGAGATTTGAGCTATTAGTTTATTATTAAGATTTGGAAAATCAAACGGCACGTTTCCCTAAGGGATCGGGAAGAGGTGGTGCGCATAGCGAAAATCATTCAGATTTGTGAAACTTAATCTTCTTTTGGTTATTACAGCGTGATAAAGAGTCCTTTTCAGAAACCAAATATATCATTGAAATTGTCAAGATTTAAGCTTTCGAATGATTGGTGAAAGTATGGAGAAAAAGCTTTATTCAGCGAGAAATTTTTGAATGATAAACCCATTTTTATTTTTGCTGTTACAGCACAATAATAAAACCATACGGGAAATGAAGCATATTTGATATTTTTCGAGATTTAAGCTATCAAATGATTGCTCAAACCTCGAGAACACTAAAAAATACGTTTTTCTCGAGGGCTGGAGCTGGGGCGGATAACGGAAATTTACGAAAACTCAAATCCGTTAGGTATGTGTTACTGATGAGGTCTGCTGGGAAGCCGCGACGTGCCTCTTCCACAAGAATTGCCATATCAGACCTCTGGAGGGCTTAAAATAGTGAAATACAAGCCTGAGATCCAGCTGGCTATTCTATTTGTTCTTGTTCTAGAGTATCACTCGGCTACCTCTGTGCACTCCGCTGGAAGGTGAATTCGCCGTAAAGTCTACGAGCGAACCGCCCCGTTATGTTCCATTTGATTCGAAATTGACCACTCTGAACTCAAATATACGGGTCGCATCCGAACCTCATTACGGAGATTACTGCACAGTTGGAGGTAAGACAAGTCTGTTCCGGTTTTTAAAGCTTTTTGCATCGGCTTGTCAGCAGCTTTTTCCTGTTCTAGTAATCATTAAAAGGGCGTGTGCTTCAGCCTGCACGTCTACGACATATATATGTATATATATATATGCATGTACATATATATGTATATATATGTATACATATATATATATATATATATATATATATATTATCAGGCGTATTGAGTGGTGTACAATGTACTTGATCCTAGGTGGGAGTTGAACACGCGTTTCACCCCTACCGGGGACGCGTACTACTAATGCACCACGTAAGCCACCATTCCGCTACCAGTCTTCGACATGTTCCATCGTAGTTATCAACAAACCGACCTTTAACGGGTTTTGTCGGGCAAGCATATACCGACATTAGACCCATTGTAGCTGACAGCTATTTGAAATGCATAGTTTCTTAAATTCCTAGTTTGGTGTAATGGTAGCACCCCCTCCCCGTGTGAGTGAAACGCGGGTTCAACTACCGTCTGAGGTCGATGTTTTGCATGCCATGCCACTCAGTACTTTTAGATGTATATTCAAACATCGTGGACAGTGCTAAAATAGCAAGGAAACTAGAGAATTCTATGACTTATGCCTTCTACTGGCACGTTTGTTTTGTATGACATTTATTATTTATCCCAGTCTGACGGTATCCCATCAATTCGGCAATATCCCCATCTCTGTCTGCGAAGCTCCTCTATGTCAGATCTCGGTCCAGTTGGCCCTTTCGGGACCGTGAATGCTCTCCCCTGCATCTTTGAGCTCCAGCGTGGGAGCGGGTTGTATATATTGTTGTGTTAATCAAATTTTAATATTATTGTTATTTTCCTATGTTATATATAATTATACTAATTTTATAACAACACTGACATGTTTGAAAGAATACAATAATACATTAAATGCGTTCCCACCCTGGGGTTGAAGATGCAGAGGAGGTGGGTCCATTGTCCCGAAAGGGTTTGTGAAAAGGTTATGCGGATGTCTCAAGTTGGCGTATGTTGATTAAATATGATACAATTTTGACCATGTGGTTATAACTTGTTGCACTGACGGGTCAAGCGGATGTCCTATTTGTTCACTGGGAACGAATGTTTACATCTATGCAAATTTTTATGATGTGCGTTGATTTGTTAAAAAGCCGACCATTATCTGATTGGCAAACACTTGGTAAGGGATTGAAGCCACCTACAAAATCTTCGGCTAACCTCTACTTTGTGAGCCATTGCTTCTTTTCCATCAAAACACTAGTAATAGATGGCTTAATTTTTCTAATTTTTATTTAAAAGTGCAAAAACGTTTATTTTATTTGGTCCATCTTCACACTGTTTTTTCCACTCTGCGGATCCCAGTACATCTAGCATTCATTTCGTTTTTTGTCTTCTTCTTGAACGTCGTAGAATGCTGGTTGAGCGAGTTTCCTTGCAATCGCGAGGACAGCCTACCTGTGGCGTTCCATTGGGCGTTGTTATGGACTGCTGGAGAGAGGGGATGGAGCTCGGCTCTACGCACGCTCACGGTGAGAATCGCAGCTACTTGGGCACAGCTCCCCCAGTAAGTGGCATAATAAGAGATCTTAACTAACATTTGTGCATGGCCTCGGAGCACAGTGAAACTTATAGGCTGTGGTCGAGATAGCTCTCGACTGAATGGACGATAATGAAGCTTGAAACTCTCGGCGTTAATCATCCCTAAGGGATGTGCCATGCATTGGACGCCATTCTTAGCATCTTCGAGGAGGTGATTGAATACATATCTGGCCTTTACGATGACTCGCAGTGGCTTGCTGATGTATGAAGTCGGTGCTGCTATCCTCCTTAGCTAGTCTGATACCAATTCACCGAGCGCGTAGAGATGGAAAGCTTGGTAAACTTTGAGCGCAGAATCGAACCATCGACCGTCGATTGGTCGACCACATGTGTGTCGCAGAGCGCCTCTATCCATTACGATACACGCGCTTTTTTCAAGTGACCAAAGGTGTTACAACTGCATCTCATTTCATACAAAGCTCCAGAGAAATTTTTGATCAAAATTGAGCGTTCCAGTGTAAATGAGATGTTGATTTTTTTGCAGTGGCCATTGAAAGCGGTAGTCGCTATGAAGCTGGATATCCCCTCGGCACATCGCATATCGTGGAGAAATTGGCTTTTGGAGTACGTGCCTCTCTTTACTTAGTAATGTCTCACTTATTTCTACTTTAAGTCAGTTTCTGTGAAATTTTACATAATTTCCCAACAATAAATTCATTGAGCCTTCTTATAAGTCTTGACACTTGAGCAGTAAACACTAAATTCAATAATATACATAGTTTAATGGTAATCATATAATAGCCAAAATCTCGGAAATTTTGACGCTAATACTGATTTTTGAAACGGTCTATATAGAGCGCTCTCAGAGCAAAAAGAAAATCATGATTTGCACTCGAAATAGTCAGCTCGTCGCTTGAACTTTATAGCGGGTTAATCTGGCAAGGAGAGAGGGAAAAAAGTGTCGCACCTACATAACGATGACAAAATGTCTCCTCTACAGTACTTATGCAAAAACCCTACATATTTTTCCGGAAAGGTGAAAAATTTCCTAAATAGGTGGCGCTGTCCTCAGTGACTTCAACTACCGCCTCGAGAGAGCGCGTCATTCGAGAGCCGTGCAATTTTCTTCGCTTATCTAGAGATTTTTTCTCCTTTTCGGAAAAAATTCTAAGTATTTGTATAAGAATAGTAGTAGAGACTCTGTTCTATCTTTTTTAGGTACTAATTTTTTTTTGTTTTACATTGACAAATAAACCCGTGATAAAGCTCAAGCGGCGAGCTAACTACTTCGAGTGCGAAACATGATTTTCTTTCCGTTCTAGCGGCGCTCTATGTAGACCATTTTGAATACCAGTCTTAGCTTCAAAGCTCTCGAGATTTAAGCTATCGAATGTTTTGTATTCCATGTATATTGATAGATTTGGTGTTTATTGCTCTAGTGCCAAAACTTGTGAGAAGACCTAGTAGTTGCCCAAGTTTCAGTCGACCTCTCGTCATTCGTCCAGAGATGAAATCTATGCTGTACTTCAACAAAATGGAGGCTTAATTGACTGTCAGAGTACTAGGGTAAATTCATCTTTCGAAACTTGTTATTATTTTGTTTATTGAGTGTTCGCTATTTGAGGATACATTTATTTATGCGGCAAGCTGTCACGTTTCTGGATTGGATGCTGTCATTGAGATTATTGCGAACGCCGTTTGGAGAGCTAAGAATACACCTGATGAAGTGCGATGTTTTCCGTTGTTTTTTTTTTCAACTATACACAAGTATCTATTTCGGTGTTAGAGAACTGTTCGTTTAGTTGAATGAGGCTAAAATGATTGTCCAGTATGAAATCGACGATATGCCTAAAAAGATCGAGAGCGTCGAGCCGCTGATGACCGACTGGCTTCACACGGTTAGTCTTTTAATTAATCTTGATCTAGAGTGCTCATCTTCAATGATGCTTCTTAAGAAATATTGGTTCTTAAATGTTAGACGGCGACAGATTTTTGAACCGAAAACCGATTCCATTCGCTGGAGAGGAACTTTCAATGGGTGTGTTAGTAATCATTCAAAAGCTTGAATCTTCGACTACAACTCCACGTCCCCGGTTTTTCAGAACACCCTTTTATAACATTGTAGCATCCAGAATAAAATTTTCTTTCTGATTCTCATTTCGCCTTTATTTCGCTATGAGTTAAATTGCTGGAAGAACGAAAAGCATACCAAGTGTAAAGGATTTTCCGTGGCATCAGGCTCTGCTTTTTTATTTGAAGTTTCTCTCGATGCGGTGGAAAAACTTCCAATTGAATAACAATATTTGAATTACGACCGATCGCCTCACCCCTGCCACCCCTGCTCCATGAGTTAGCCGGTATAAAAAGTCGCCGGAAAAATTTATCCTGAGTTAATTGTGAAGGGAGGCCATAGCGACAACTTTTTAGTATGGTAATCGCCTGATCTGCTGCGTAGCTCGGTGGTGATCTATCACGCTATACGTTAAAACGACGGCAACTATTGTTATTTCATTGAGGCTTTTTTCATCGCATCGACTGAATCTTCAGATAGAGACGCATGATTCTGATACTATGGAAAATTCTGTGCACTCTATTATGCTTTTCGTGCTTCCAGCGATTTACAATCCTAGTAAAAATGAAGGCGAAAGGCGAGTGAGAAACAAAATGTTATTCTGAGTGCTACAGCGTTATAAAATAGTGTTTTGAAAAACCGACGACGTGGAGTTGTAGCCAGAGATTGAAGCTTTCGAATGATTGCCAACAATCCTATAAAAACTTCTTGTCCAGCGAATTAGATCGGATCAAAAATTTGCCGCCGTTTAACATATAGGTACCGAAATTCTTCTCAAGCAACTGATTCTAAGAAGTTGTGAGCTGAATATTGTTTTGAATAGCATGGGAAAGAATGCATGTTTCTTGTAAATTTTCTAGCGATTTTACTCCACATACGTAGAAGTTGCTTGATCTTTGAAGTCAACAAATTTTTGATCCATTTCTTTTCTTTAGCCAACAATTCAATAATTAGTGTCTGTGTACTGAGGCAGAAATTTTCTTGCTGGTTGAGCCGGTTTTTGTTTCCTGGAGTCCAGAGGTCAGTCTGACCAGGACCTCGCACGTGCCGTCACCACATCCATCACTCGCCGGCCCTTGTGAATCAGTGGGGGGGGGGGGGGGATTTACCACTGGCCTTGTTGGGAGGTTGAACCCCCCCCCCCTCCCCCCCCCGTGCGCTTCGCAGTCCCACTCCCAGGAACACTTTACAGCCTCGACGAAATGATGAACCGTTTAGGAGGAATTAGTGTCTAATATATCAAAGAGGGCTCATGTGGCGCTGGAGTTAGAGGTGGTGGCAGGGTCAATGGTTCGATCTCGCGCTCATGGCTCACCAAGCCATCCATCTCTCCGGAATCAGTGAATTGGTACCAAACTGGTTTCCGACTTGTCTGGGAAGATAAGCAGCACTGGCTCGATATATCGGGAGGCCACCGCGAGTCGTTGTAAATTCCAGATGTGCATATTACCTCATACGATGTTGACAAGTGAAGACGAATGCATGGCGCGTCCTTAGAAGATTGATCAACGGCAAAAGCTTCATCCTTTATCCTCTGTTATATTGAATAGGAAGATTTTTTGGAAACAAAGCGAACCAATGGTTTGCTTTGCGACTTAGTGAGACTGGAGACGAAGGGAGCGGTACTGGCATTAACAAACTCACCATGATTACATTAGTACAGCTCTTATTTTCACTCTCTTACTACCTATCTTTCTATCATCGATCGCACGATTCAAACAAAATCCGTGTTTCTCAATGGAATGTCTTCGTTTGACGAATATCAAAGACGTGAAATCTTCTTGTTTAAGTTTATCGTGAGAAGGTCTCCCATGTGCTGTTGGTGTCTGATGTTTTCCTACGATCATTTTTTGTGTTTCTGATATCAGGGCTTATACGTTTTCACGTCATGAATTCCTGAGGAGTGCGCCGTACATTAGATTCCATTAGGAACATCGTTTGAGGTGATTGAATACATATCTGGCCTTTATAATGTCTTACAGATGCCTAGCATCTTATCAGATCAGTGTTGCTATCCTCCCAGACTAGTGGGGTATCAATTTGTCGTGCTCGGTAGATTGAAAGGCTTGGTAAGTATGAAGCACGGGTTCGTCCCAACGACCACGTACGAAGTACGGAAGACTACCACTCTGCTACACACGCCTTTGTCTCTCTAATGTTTTGATAAACTTAGGAGTCGATTTGATTTCTTGTAAATTACGATAAACTAGACCACGATTGTAAGTGGGGATGACTTCTGCAACTCATTTTAGGCTGCTTTCCGTGATAACACACTCGGCTTTCCGAAGTTCGCTTCCGAAACGACTCTTCCTAAGATCACAGAGAAGCACATCAACTCATATATGTATCAATACCATTCTCCAGAACGTCTTGTGGTTGCAGGTGAGTGGTTTATTTCTTTCGGAACTAGTCAAATTCAGTAATACCATTGTGTGGCAGATATGCTCTTGTTCTCTAAAATCAAATTTGAAGCCTGACTTAACCCTTTGCGAACGGCAGCATAATCAATATCGCCGGTGGTGCGCGAATTTCGTTGTTCAACAGAAATTTTCCCCTTTGTATCAGGAAGTACTTCAAGTTCTTTGTATCGCTTCGCTAGAGCATAATTTTCTCTACAACGTTATATACTTTTTTGCTTATATAACTCTATGTGCAAAGAAAATTCCGAATGTGAAACGTGTTGTTATTCTCGCTTCCACAGTGCGCATTGAAAACCATCTCGAAAACCAGTTTGAACTTCGAATTTTCCGAGATTTGTGCTTTCGAATGAGCTTGGTGTAGTCTAGCAAGAAGAGCGATCCATAGATTTCAGCTGATAAGGCAAACCGATTGTGAAACATAATTTTATCCTTGCTGTTAGAGTATAATACAAAGGATTTTGTAAAAACTGAGCAAAGTGTCGGAATTTTCGAGATTCAAGCTTTGGAATGATCACTTGCAATTTGATTAACTTTTTAGGGACAGCAGTTGATCAATCGCACAGCTCAACTCGCAGGGGGCGCGCGATTTTCGTTATTCAGTTAGGGTTTTTCCTCCATTTGGCAAGTAAAACCCTATGTTTTTGTCACACTGATATTCCATGATTTTCTCTACATGGTCATATTTTTTTCGTGCACATATAACTTTTCTGTACAATAAAAAACAGTGCGGAAGGTAGTCTTCTTT
Organism: Parelaphostrongylus tenuis; assembly: GCA_019055375.1. NCBI lineage: Eukaryota > Metazoa > Nematoda > Chromadorea > Rhabditida > Metastrongylidae > Parelaphostrongylus > Parelaphostrongylus tenuis. The sequence goes on from JAHQIW010007499.1 coordinate 24,638, forward strand.
TCGCTCCTACAGCGTTCTATGATAATCTTTCAAAAACCCAATTGCAACATTGAAATTCTCGAAATGACTGGCGAGGAGCCACATACAAGCCCCAGCTGAGCAAGTAAAATAAACTGGGTATGATATATAATTTTGTTTTCGCTGCTGCTAATAATAAAAAAGCTTTTCAAAACTCAAACTTATTGTTGAAATCGCAGATAAATATCTAAGTGAGAAATACTGTCCACTGAAGAAGGCCCTCAAACAATCGTGTACCTCAGCTGGTACACGTTGTGCTTTGCGGGTTGGAAGGCTTTTTCCAGCGAAAAGGCCTCTGAAATTCTAAGGTTCAAAATGACCCTCATCATTCGCAAAGGGTTAAGCACTTATCTTATCTATGTTCAGCGGATTTTGTTGTAGGAGTCGGTGTCGATCATGATGATTTGGTCGCAGCTGTCGAGCGACATTTTCAGTCGGGATCCACAGCGTGGGAGAACAATCCCCATCTCCTTCTGCCAACACTTCCACCTGTTGATCGCTCAATTGCTCAGTATAGTGGCGGAGAAGTTAGAGTATGTGCGACTTTGTTCATTAGTTCAGTTTACAAAATTTTTCTACAAAAATTGAATTATTCGAGCGGAATGGGGGGAGAAGGGGGGGGGGGGGGAAAGGTGCTATTTGAAATGCATTTTACTCTCTTCAAGTGGAATGTTTGGTATTGTATGAATTGGAATATCATTCCTCATATTTCTTGCTTTTAAATTATATGCTATCCGTCTTTCCCATGATTCTCCTTGTTCGGAAGGCCTCACTCGATTTTGGGTTTATCGCAAACCAAAATCGACTCAAAGCCATTTCTCTCCTGAGACAACAGTGCGTATAAAAGAAGATCTAACTCTGTGAAACCGTTTGAGCATATGAGTGGTATGCGTTTGAGATTGATGCGAGACGTTTGACCCCCAGGCGGGAGTTGAACCCGTGTTTTACCCATATGGGAGCGCCTGCTACTACTACATCTCAGGGGCTACCACTATGCAACCACTCTTCCATATATCCTGTCGTGATTGTCAGAAACCAGACTTTTATAGATTTGCTCGGATAACCACGTATCGGCATTAGACCAACCTAATGTGACAGCTATTCGAAATTAAAATCTCAATGATGCCTCTCTTTTTCGCTCTTAGATTATTTTTTGGAACATCTTATCACTGCTAAAAACTAGCAAAATATAGTAAATTTAATTAGATTACACTCGATCAAATATTTATCTTTGAGTATCATTTACTGCATTATTTGCATCTTCCGTCAGTTCTTATATATTATCTGGCGACAAATGAAGAAACGACCCTTTTCGCTAGAAAGAAATTTTACATTGCCCTTCTAGTAATCATTCAAAAGCTGAAATCTCTGGCTACTGCGATATTTGCCCGGTTTTCAAGAAGACTCTTTGTCTAACGCTGTACAATTTGAGATAAAATTATGTTTCACACCGCCCGCACACTTTAACTATCACTCCGCTAGAAGCACGGCAAGCATGTGAATGTGGGAGGAAATCTTCCAATAATAGTCATGATTTATCTGGGTTTCTTTTGAAGCGCAGAAAAAATCCCAAATCCAACAACAAAAATTGCACTCCACATCTGAGTCGAGCCAACGTGATTCATCGGTCGCTGTATGGATCTACAGCCAGTCCTCTCCTCTCGTCCTTTGCTTGCCCCAGCGCACTCACTTTAGCCGACAAACAGATGTGCCGCGTATGTGACACTCAATATTATTTTGCCTGCTGCTCTACAGTGAAGCAGTTTTTTCAGAAAATAAGCACAGCTTTGGAATCGTCGGAACTCAGGCTATTAAATGGTCACTCAAAATTCTAGGGAACAATTTTGTCTTGCTAAAAATATGCGTGTGTGGAACACAAATGTCTTCTTCTTTGCCACAGTGCTATAAAAAGGCTGTAAAAAAGGCGACGTAGCGCTGTAGCCAGAGATCTGGATGTTCGATTAATTAATAATACTTTTATGAAAAGTTCTTGCCCAACGAAATGGGTCGTTTCTTCATTTATCGCCTGATAACAGAAAAGAATCCTTCCATCCTTATTATTCACGTTAGTATATGTTGAGCATTAGCTGGTCAGTTCCGGTAATTATTGTTGATATTGCATGTACAAAAATATGAGTTAAAATATTCAGATGGAAAAAAGATCTGTCGACTTTGGCTGTTGGTACGCCATATCCAAATTTGGCCCATGTTGCCCTAGGATTTGAGGGAGTTAGCTACAGGTCACTTTAATGAACATTCATTTAGACGTCTCCGATGGATGTTTTTCGTTCGCTATGAAACTTCACTTTCCTAATGGTGTTTAGTAATTCGTGTTCTTTTGCAGAGATCCGGACTTCGTAGCGTTTTGCGTACTCCACATGCTACTGGGTGGTGGAGGTTCGTTTTCTGCGGGTGGTCCAGGAAAAGGAATGTATACGCGGTTATATACAGATGTCATGAACAGGTATGATCTTATGTAAGATCGGAGACGAAAACAATATAGAAGAGCGGTTAGATTTGGGTGATTCATCAATCTAAGCGGAAGTCATTTTCATCAAAAGGGTTAAGGTCATAAATGAAAATCTATTAGCTCAATTCGAATTGCGTATTTTCTTGCAAATATTTTGGTATACAAGCATGCCTTTACTTGCTTTGAGATGAAGCTGTCTTGAGAACAAATTCGCTTGCTACTCATGCACCGAATGGCGCATAGGGGAAAATGCTAGTGAAGCAACGCGCAATATTTATGGAGCTTGGCGCGATGATGCAGTTGCAGAAAGGACGACTAAGAAGTGATTCGCGAAGTTCAAAGTTGGAGAGAAAGTTTGGAGGGATCAGTCGTGCTCGAGCCGTTCACAGAAAGCGCCCTGAAGCAGTTCTGCTTGAGAATACAATTCGGAGACTGCAACTATTGAGTTGGCGAGAAATTTTCCGAAATTTTTCGTTTTCCCTGCTTTTATCCCGTTTTTTCAACATACAAACAAATTATTTTATACAAAAGCCTAACGCGTTTTCTTCCAAACTTAGCCGAGCTTGTGCAGAATATTCACGATTGCAGTATGACCACACTCAAAATTGTCGATCACATTCGAGTCGTCAATGACGAAGATGTCTCAGTTGCATTCAAAACAGCTTGCCAGTCAAGTTTTTGTGGGTGGGCAGCTCCTCGCTTGTGCGCCAAATCTCTATTTCCAGCCTTGAATTGTTTGAAACGATCAAAAACTACAGTTCTTCCTACCGTTCGTCATCCTAAGCCTTGTTAGCGTGGCGGAAAGTCTCAGATGCACTTCAACCCAAACGATACTTGTGTAACGCCAACAATCGTTTTTGCTCTCGGAACAATTTCATCATAAAATAAATGTATGTTTCATATTTGAAATTAGCCGCAAGAAGCTGTTATATACGATGATAGAAACAAAAACTCAATGGCGCGAAAAACAATCAACAAAAACGAAGAAGCTCGGAAAATTTCTCGCCAGCTAAATAGCTCTAAAGTGACTTCACCGACTTCTTTGATCGCCAGCCTCTTTTTTTTTTTTTTGAGAAGAAGGCATTCAATCTTCACCACCCATTGGTTTCATAATATTCGTCATGGTGGTGATTACACTGTTGATTAATTGGCCAATTCAATATACAATGATTAGACTAACAAAAGTGTCGAAATGCGAAAGAATTATGGATAACCCATCATGTACCCACCAAGGTCATCGGTGAAGCGTTATTTATATTTTTGCACAGCATATCATAGCTATTGGAAATGATTTTAATGAGTAAACTTGTTCGATTAGGTGTCATTGGATCTATGGTGCGACCGCCTATAATCATTCATACGCTGATGCTGGTCTGTTCTGTGTTCATGCCAGTAGTGATCCTGAACAAGTACGGTCATCGTTTTCCATTGTGTTATTAGAAAGTTTTAGTAGTTGCTTTCAAAGAATGATGAGTGATACGCTTCAGATTAACGACGTTCTAACGATTATTTTGGATCAGTTTTTCAAATTATCCAAAGGTGTCGAAAAAGAGGAATTGGAACGGTTAGATATTTTTGCCGAGATCTCAGTGGATGTCTTCTTAAGGTTTTTTTCTCTAGACTTACAGTGCCTAATTGAACCTTATTTAGAGCAAAAATCCAGTTGAAATCGCAGCTAATGATGAATCTCGAGATCCGACCAGTGATGTTTGAAGATCTTGCTCGCCAAATAATCGGGCATGGATTTCGACGAAAACCAGAGGAGTATGTAGAGCAAATTAGTGAGCTTTCTATTCATATCAGTTAAAATTTGGTTTCCATATAGACAGTTGTTTTCCGTATCTATGTTTAAGTAACACAGCAACAAATATAGGCATCGTTCCCGCATGTTTAAGTGCGAACCGTGTTTGATGGTTTCAAGTGTTTTTTAGTAGGGGCTAGTAGTTCTGTAAGCAGGCAACTCGATGAACGTGCTAGCTATGTACTTGAAGGCTAATGCTTTTTCTAGTGCTTGTTGAAAAAGCTGGAAGTACCAAGCAGCGGTCAAGTGAGAACTAATGATTTATATCGTTTTCCACCTCAAAATTTTCGCGGTCGTCTGTTTTCCGAAAAGTGAGAGCCTCGTAAAAAGAGCGTTTCCATGTCAAGCTTCCTGTGATCCTTTTTCATAAAGGAAGCCGCACAATCGGAATCTAAAATAGATAAAGATCTCGGTGTTCATCAATCCCTAATGGATGCGTCATGCACCATCTTCAATTTCTAGCTTTGTTTGAGGTAACAGAATGCATATCTGGCCCTTACAATGACTCGCGATAGCCTACTGACGTACCAAGTCAGTGCTGCTCATCCTCTCAGACAAGGTTGGTACCAATTCACGGACCCCGATGTGTGGGATTGAACCATCGACCATCGAATAGTCGACCACGTGAGTCGCAGAACACGACCACAGCACCACACACGCTTCTAATCAGAAGTAAATGTTTTTAACTGAGCAAAAATCGCACGTTGTGGTAGAAGCTCTTTTATGAAAGACCGGATGAGTATCAAAATCTGAATAGGTTTCATTTCTGTGCCTCATCCCTTTTTATTACATCCACATCTGCCGACCACAGATAAAACCGCACAAGCGCTCCTATTCATAGGCGCGTGTGGTGCAGTGATTAGAGGTGGTCTGCGGCTTACATAATCGATCCAATCAAAGATCCCATGGTTCGCTCTCGCGCTCAAGGCTCATTGAGCCTTCCATCCCTTTGGGGTCGGTGACTTGGCACCAGGCATATTTGCGAGGATAAGCAGCACTGACTCGATACAACCGCACCGCGAGTCATGCAAAGACCAGATATGCGTTTAGTCATCTCAAACAATGCTACGAATGGAGTCGAATGCATGACGCATGTCTCAGGAATTGATCAACACCGAGAGCTGCTTCTTTGTCTCTTTCCATATTTTTTTTTTATCAGCAAAGTTCCCATTCTTTCTTCAATTTTTTCAGTGGAGGATACGTTTAATACGGCAAAGGCTCTCATTTCCAAGTTTTTTTTTTTAAACCTGTGGATATGATATGATACCGCTGAGCAAAAGCTTTGTAAGAATTAAGTGCAACTCAACACCTTATGCGATATATTAGTGACAGCGGAAATAATCACATCATCAATTAAAGCTTTAGCTTTCCTGAGAGATAACAATTTTTCAGTCTTTCCTTATTCTAATGTTTATTTCAGAACTCGAATTTTCACGCATACTTTTTATATCAATTTCTGTTCAGTTAAGCCTTTTAAACTGAGAATGGAGAATTTTGAAAAAAAAATGGAATGCAAGCTTCAAAGAAACGGCTCTATACATACCAACATTACATTTGAGACTCTACCTATTCGTACGACTCAACTTAATTTCTGAGAGTTTTGTGGTAATGAGAAGCTTGTAGATGAAGAAGATGTACGTAAGACAAGACAAGATAACCAGGTGCTATTGATGATGACCACTTGAAGGCAAAAGTTGAAACGCAGTCACGTGCAGTGACGCTCAGAAGCCCCACCACAAGAGCTAGACGATAGAAAAGAGTTTGCTGTATAGACTCCAAAGTGTAAAGATAAAAAAAAAGTAGATTCTTGCCAGATCAGATGAAAGAATTGGTATTCTTATGAGCTCTGTCTTCTGGTTCTCGGCAAGAAAAAACTATATCTATCTCAATCTCATTGTAACATTTGGCAAGAATTGGATTTACTCCTGCGACTCATAACGTTCAACTCAATTTTTAGATAGGACAAATAAACTTTTCAAATTTCATGACCAATCCCAAGATTGGCATAGAAGAGAAGTTAACATAGCTCCTTCACGTACGTCAGATTGAATTGGGAGCGGATCTCAGAACTTTTCAAACTCTGACAAAATCATCACTTTAGGGCAAACGTTAACAAGTTTGAAGCTCTCGACGTTAATCAAACCCCAGAGAGATGAGTCATGCATTCGACTTGTCTAGCATCGCTTGCGATCGTTCAGTGCATATCAGGCTCTTACGATCGCCCGCGGTGGCCATCGATGTATCAAGTCAGTGCTGCTACCCTCTCAGACAAGTCTGATACCAAATCACCAACCCCGGAGAAGTCGCAGACTTGGTGAGCCTTTGAGCGCGGGCTTGAACCACCGACTTTGTTCGTGTCGTAAAGCACCTTTAATCATTGCGTCACACGCGCTCTTGACAGCATATCGGAGTACTGTCAAGAAATTGTCAAAAGCCGTGATCTGCAAGTTTGCCACCGCCATTGATTAGTCAAAATAGCTAATTTTGATTGTACGGGACAAATTTGTTTGCCAAACTTCTTAATCTAGGACACACAAATAAAATCTACCGACTACTATTTTTTTGACCTTTTCATCAAACATCGCAGTTACAATTTGTGGAGAAATTATCAGTGATATAGTGGATGTTGAAATCTTTCGGATTCCTGAGTTCCAGAGGCCTATATAATCTTTGCTCTGTTAAATCAAATATGTTCCAAATTATCAAGAAGGCTGAATGAAATATTTCTTTATTGCTTAGTAGAATTTACCATGAGATGAAGTTCTAAATGTGTGCACATGAAGTTGTTGAATAGTAATTGATCTCATTTTCTAATAAATCTAACTACTTTATTATTCTACATTTACAGATGTCAAAAATAACGAACCTCAGTTTTTTTTCCTCAAATTTCAGATAAAGTGACTGCAGATGACATTGTCAGAATTGGAGAAACGAATACTGTCAGGTCGACCTTCACTGGTTGGATATGGGGATATCGCAAAACTCTCGGTGAGTTTTCCTTGACAAGATATCCAAAACCACTTCATGTTAACCCTTTCGGGACCGTAGGCCCGCGGTCTCTGCATCTTGAACTCCCCGCATAGGGACTCATAGAATGAATTGTTTTTTCCAGTTGTACTACTGTTGTTATTTTTCCACTTATAGCAACATAATATATTTACGTATAAGAAAGTGTAGGAAAGGAACAAAAATAATATAATTGAATAAATACAATAGCACGTTTAATGCGATCCCTTCGCTAGAGGCTAGTGATACGGAGGAGATACGTTCACCTTTGCGAAAGAGTTATTGAATAGAGGCGGGTTAATGTCAAGATATGTCTATTATATTATGTTATATATGTTATATATTATGGTATTTTTATTACGTGAGACCGTTTGTGTTCTATCATTGATCGGTTTTCTCCAACCTTTGTTATTGCGTTGTATAATTACAACGGTTCAAATTTTTTCAAAATTGTACCTGTGAATTCTCTTCAGACGATGTCCGGTTCCCAGCACTTCTTTCATTCAATTCATTATTTTGTATTTATCATTCGAGAGATCGTTGATGTTACATGGTTTTAGATGTAACGTGGTAAATTTCTTCTTGAGAATATTGAAAGCCAACTAGATTAATTCATCCCGAATCTTAAGATAACTCCATGAATCATAATCAAAAATGAGAGGAAGTTGTTGGCCTCTGTGATCAAATGAATCATGTTCTAGAAAGATCCGGGTATTGATTTACCAGTCACGGGTGTTTTATATTGAGAAACTCAACAAGCCAAAGAGATCTTTTGTTTAACCACAATGGATGCGTCTCGTTTACCGCGGCTAGCATGGTGAATTATTAGCTGTTTTGCACTGAATGGTAATTTTCTAATTTTTGACGATAAAAACTAAATGTTCAGCATTCATTGACTGCTCAATCTTTTTTTTTAATCAGGACAGGGTGCCATGTGATTTACGCTAACAAAAACTGAAACACGAGCAAAACTAGGAACCTCAGGTGGGCTCCGTGCACGCGATTACCTTTGCGGGAGTTCAGGTGCTGTCCACTGCACCACCATTACCCTTGATTTGCTTTTTTCACACACGTTCTCCTTATTTGTACTACCAGCCATCACATGTCAACGGGATTGATTTGAGGAATACAAATCAGCATACAATCAGAATAAGCTCAAACCAGTAATCAAAATCACAATGTTTGTTTTCTACTTGCTACTTATTCTTTCTTTTTTATTGTAGGCAGAAAGGAAGCAATAACCTTTGTGGTACAGGAAGTGACACTGAACCCTCTGAAAGGGCAATCGCATGTTTGAAGCCTATACGAAGTTCTGAATTTTGCTCGTATTTCAGCATCCTTGTGATCGGATTTAGCTGTCGATTATTAGTCAAATCATCAATTTCATTGAAGTAAACCATTTAAAGTAGAAATTGGCTTTTTTGATCTCACATCTCCTTCTTTCTTTTGCTTTTGATTAGCGATAGAATGAGTTTACATAGTGTGTTAGGAAAATTTTGAACCTAGTACATTGAAAATGGACACCGTAGTTGCTTATCATCCAGTGACGTCCACTTATTCGACCAGGGACGTATGATTAGTAGTGTGTCCATGCCTGGCGTTATGGATGAAGCGACTGAGTGCTTGAAGAGTGTTTCTGACAACGGGCTTTTTGCCGACAACTATCGTTCGAACTGCTCGAAAGGAGTCACCCATTAAGGAGAGTCAGGGCGTGGACATTTGATGATCTGCAAAGCTATGAATGTTTCCGCCCAATAAGATTTCCGTGCCACTCGTTTCCGTTATGACATCAATGTAGAGGAAAACGATGATGTCCTTCGGCATATGACATCGATAACGACAAAGTGATGTTCCTTATTGGTATAACCTACATCAAGTATTTCTTTGCATAATGTTCATGCGGACTAAAATTTATTAAATTTGACTGATACTGGCGTATTTGTACCATGTTGTCACCTTATCGGATGTGGGGAAATCGTCTGCCGTGGGCATTTTTACTGATGGGGTGATATTTATGATGTAGTATTCACAAACGATATCTGTCATTCGAACAATTACTTTTTAACACATTTGCGATACCGATTTTTTTTTGCTCGTTGTATCTGTTTGGGCGTGATTCTTCTTTCGGTTTCCGCGATTAGCAGCTTTACAATGGTCTGCAAGGTTTGCAAAAAATTGACCCTTCTTGTATAAATTTTATTAGTTCGTTTCATGAATTTCAGCACTAGAGCAGTAAATATCACATCTATTTACCAGAAGTAACTGAAAGTGAACAGTGCATGTGGCGCAGTGGTTAGAGGTGCTCTGCGTCTCACACGAAGTCAATGGTTTGATCTCGCGCTCATGGCTCACTAAGCCATCCATCCCTCCGGGGTCGGTAAATTGGTACCAGACAGGTTTCAGGCTTGTCTGGGAGGATAAGCAGCACTGATTCGGTTCAGCGGGAGGCCACCGCGAGTCTTTGTAAAGGCCAGATATGTATTCAATCACCTCAAACGAAGTTAAAAATTGAAGTTGAATGCATGGCGCATCCCTCAGGGATTCATCAACGCCGAGAGCTTTATTTGTCAGTTCGCGTTTGACCTGCCAAAAGTGACCGCCGTTCCGAAAGAAAATCTGTAAGTCATTGCTGTCAGCACTTTATGGAGTTTTATAAGTTATACGAGAGATGTTACAGTAATTACTTTTATGTTGTGATATCCTCTTATTCCTAACAGTACCACAAATCACAGTGATTGAAAACTAGAAAACTACGAGTTGCTTGCCAAAAATGACAGTGTACATCAACATGCGATGCCATTTAATAGAGGCACAAATATTTCATCGGCTCTTCACTCTCCTAACTTTCTATGCTGAATTGTGCCTCATCTAGAAATAGCCTTTCCCGTGAATAAGAAATGAGGTGGCCATTTGCTAACCCTTTGCGGGCGGTGCGGCTCATTTCACCCAGCCCCTTCGGACGATGATGAATATTGGTGCGCGCTCTCAAAATATATTCGGGATAGTTAAAATTAAAAAAATTTTTTTCTCAGTAAATGTTGAAAATAACTGGGAGACTTTTATATGAATATTTTCACTGAATTCAACGCCAATGCTTCCTAAACCGTGCATTTCTCAAAGAGAACATCACGTCCTTACAAAAAGGAACATATTTTCAGCTGTTGTTGAATATTTTTTCTTATTTATTCGTCATTTGTAATCATTCGATAGATTGAACAGTTCTGGTTCTAGCACTGAGTTTGTTTGTGAAAATATCTGCTTTTCTTCGTTCTACCAACGAAGAAGAGCAGTCGGAGTTCATTTTTCATTCACAACGGATCTCTTGGTATTGTATAGTAAGATTTCCATTCTTAGAAAACTCATCGCTAAAAAAATAGAATATCATTAAAAAAAGCTCTCATACACGTAATTTTAACAAAAAAGAACGCCTAACTGTCTCTAAAACCCTTGCCTTCAAATACGAACCTTTTCTGTCGCATGCGGTCGCGCACTATGTCGAATATGCTCGTGAATCCTTTTTTTTTTTTCTAGAGAGGAGCTTCTTGATTAGACTATCAGTAGTCATCCACTAGACTGAAAAATGCAAATTTTAGTTTTAAATTTGGCCTCCTAGGTAGAACATCTTCTGCTTGTGCTACTAGCGAAAAAGGATAAAATTCTTTCGCAGCAGCCAGCCTGTCCTTTCAACCTTACAGCGAGCTTAATGGTACCTACGTAGCAGAATTTTAATCTAAGAAAGCCTCAATATAAACGGTAGGTAAAGTATATTAGACGAACTTCTATGAACGTAGTATCAGTGAGAAAAACGCTCAGTTGTTTTAGAAATCTTTACTTTTCAGTGCGAACGGTACGCCTTTGAGAAAACTCAATTCTAACTTTTTTGAGAAAAAAAAAAGAAGAAGTTCCCAAATCATTTTTCACATGATGCTGAGATAATAAACGTTTACTCATTATAATCATTCAACAATCAACCACTAGTACCAACAACGCCGTAGCCGAGTGTTTGTGATGCTCGCCGCGGCTCGCGTGGAGCCGACCTCCACCCTCAACTCTCTTCTGCAGTCAACAATAACGCCCCATAGAATGCCACCAGTCAGACTATCCTCGAGACTGCAAGGAAACTCGCTCAACCAGTTTTCTATGACATTCGAGAAGCAGTCGATAAACGAATTGAATGTTAGAAGTAGTGGGATTTTCATTGTGATAAAAAAACACTATGAAGACGGATCAAATGGAGTGCTAAAAAAATTCCAGCAACATCAAACCAGATCAATCAATCCTAAAAACCACCACCGGACATTATTTCCAGCTTGTACATCTTGATACGATTTGTCATTTGTACACTGTTCATACATTGGCCATTTTGTATCTTCTGATACAATCGACGGTCTTCATATCTTAAGGCCCCATACCCTAGAATATACAGTCCGTACGTGGATTATCTTACCCGTTTAGAACATTGATATGAAGTATAAAGAGCATTTTATACATACGTGCTTCTTGCATTGACCACACCTAGTAGAAACTTGTCAAGCTTTTTTCTGGGCGCAAACACGTTGTCCAACCTTTACGAGCGTTTGATGAAATTCGACACGACACCTACGTCGGTGAGATTGTCGAATGAGAAAAGTGTCAAATTCTAAGTAGTTGCCGTACACGTCTATCTCAAACCGTTTGAGTTTGTTTTTACGAACGTAATAGTAGTAGATTCGCCAAGCGTTGATCATACCAAATATGTTTGAAGTTTCTGGAACTGCGGTTTATGGTTGATGGTGGAGCCGTGTCCTATCGAAACCGTTCTGACTTCTTCTTTGTGTGTCCACCTAAGCACCATTACCTCACTTCGGTTCGGCATCGCTCTCCATTCATCCCTGCGCAGAAGCTCTTGCACGATTTCTTTTGGCAAACCTTTGCTCACTTCTCGCAGGTATCGAGTGTCTCTTTGCAATAGAGTCGCGACTAGGAGAACACTAATATAACAGTTGTCTGCGAAGAGATGTCTCCCTCCGTGTAGCAAGTCGTCCATTAGGCCTATCACGACACCGTCTGCATGACACCTGGCTGGTCTAAGATTCGTACCCGCGCTTGCGTAAATTATTTTCCCCTAGGTATAACTTCATTCATCATATGCTTTGAACAGTATCATTTCTTAACTGATCCGTTTACAAGGAATGTACTGGCGCAATTGGGTTCTTCCTTCTGATCAGATCGCACTATCGACTCGTCAATGCATATGATTTTTCATGGCGTTCATACATCCTTGTAATTTCTGTTGACGAGTGTTAGCAGCGGGTGCATCATGTTCATCATGTCATCTGCATCGCAGCACTGATATGCTAGATGCGAGTGATTTGTGACCTTCAAAAATTCTCGGCGTAATACCCCGTTCCAAATTGGGATTATGAAAGTATGCGTGCTGCTCTAGTAATCTTTTACTTCAAGTAGTGGCACTACACTCATTTGAATGTCGTATTTTCTTGTAGATTATCCGACTATTAACTCACTTTCGGTCATAAAAAAGATGATTCGTTGTTGACTCAAGAGATGGTATGTAATTTATTTGATTGTGAATAAAAGTAAACCAAATAGTAAAGAAATGTGCGAGAAAAAGACTAATTATAGCCCTTTCATAAATATTTGGTTTTTCCTTTCAAAGGTGAGGGGAGGGATCATAAAAGAAGTGTTAACGTTGTTTTTACTAGTTATAATTTTATTGATGTCTCTTCTATCACAGCTGACCCTTTATTAACGATCAAACCCCATTTATTGACTGAAAAAGTATAATTTTCATTGGAAAACTACCACATTGGAGCTGGATTGCGCGCCGCAAGTCTCTCTTCGTAGCCGTTCGAACCACCTCCTAGTCAAAAATACCGCCCTTTGCGAAGGGTTAAAAAGACATTTTTTCTTGGCGAACTAATGCTTTACATGTGTCCTGTAGATCAGTTAATTACAACAAGTACATAAAGAGATTTTTTTGCACTAAATTATACCATCAGAAGGTAAACGACTACTATAGAGTGCTGTGTTCAATTATATATGACTTCCGTAGGCCATGTTGCGAATGTGGTAAAGAGCGCGCCAGCGGATGATATTGTCCTCAAATGTTCTGATTGTCATAACCACATAATGTAGAAATTTTTTCTGCTATAGCACGAGAAAAAGAAATAAACATAGGCTTGTTGATCTAGCCACCCTCTTGCGAATGGTATCTCAGCAGTTGGATGTATATGTAGGAATTATACGATTGCACTTGGCAATTATCCCAACTACATGGCGATTGCTTTGTCAAACTTATGAGGCTGACTCGAAGATTTTCGAGCAGAATATTAGATCCTTGACTCATGTCATCCCATTTTTTGAAGATTTTTTGCTAGTCATATTTTATAAAAGCAGTCTATTATTGTGTATAATTGAATACTTGCCTTGAATAAGACTGCCCAGTGAGCGTTGACGCTAAAAGCTCGTTGGAGTTTTTACGATGATATATACGACGTAATCGCTTCTAATATCTTTTATGATGGTACCATTCCAATAGTTTTCGTACATGCAGTACGGTCCTAGCTCAAAGTATATTGTTGAAGTATACCAATGATATATAGTATTTAAGTTACACTTCATATCGGGTCGAAATGCAGTCTGCAGCGGGGGCTTTGTTTCCTGGCAGGTTTACCTATTTTGATGAGAGATCTAGAGATTTCCACCAAAAAAATTACTATAAGGGTTAACAACAATACGCGAAATCATTGTGGTATCAAAAGGAAACTCTAGGCAGTTCTCCTTTATCCGATCAACAACGCCTAGTGCTCTCTAGGGTTGATTGGGTAAATCTGCTACCTAGTAAAAGTTTTTACAAATCAACAACGCTTCAGAAATGAAGAAGATTTCAGAGATAACGCCAATATTTGTGAACATGGAACATTTTCGTCTATGTAATAGTAACATTTATTTGCAACAGAAGGAAATGCCATGGATTTAGTTTAACTAGACTGTTGAAATCCTACTTACCCGCAAGAATATTATGAATAAACAATGTTGTCTCGTAACCAATTGGTTTGGTTAATGAAGTAAAGATGGTCCAGTAGAATTAGAATGTGTAATAGTAATAGCTCATATCAAGGGTCAGTGAGTTCTCATTAAACGAGTGTTTGTTCATTTCGAAAAACGGGAAGAAATTTCTCTATAATTGATTTATCATCCATTTGAAAGATCTGTTTTTACAGAATCTCTGGTATGCCATTCTGTCTCAATATTTTTTGAGATTTCATTCTTTTAGAGTTATGAGGCTCTTGATGATGCAGTAGCTCAGCGAAGTCTCCAAAAGCTTATTGCGCGGAAGAAGTCGTTTGTTTGGTAGCCCAAAATTTGTTCAAGGAGGTTAGTAATTGCGAAATGCATGTATCTATTATATTGCATAAGTATATAAATAACATTTGAGATCTTGTTGAAATGAGTTGATATTTGTTATGTTTTTTGTTTTGGTGCATGAAATGTTTTCAAATGTGGTTTTTCAATTAGTTAACCATGGTATGATTATGCACATCTTGCATCTTCATTCTGATGGAGAAAAAAAATTTTATGTCAACTATTTTGTACCCATGTTATTCATATTTATTAAGAGAATCTTCTAAACTGAACAATACAAAACATTCAAGAAAGCTACTGCTTATTAAATGATTATTGCCATATAAGCTCTAGTTTAGGGGTGAACAAAGTCTAAAAAAGACGTGTTATTGTAACTTTCGATGTGCTACATAAGCCGTAAACTGCTAGTGTTGATGCAAACAGTAATGTGAATTTAGTGAAACAAAAATTTGTGAGAGACGAGAGTGATCGGTGATCAAACAGCAGGCATCGGAATCAGGTGCACAATTATTTATCCTACTTTTCATCTGATGTAGAAGAAAAAAGCATGACATTCTGAATTATCAAGCCTAGAAATAGATTCTCACACATCCACATCTACTGCTAACGTCAGTAGAGATCAGATTTGAAGGCGTTATTATGTTACCGAAAAGTAAATTTGAGTTTCATAGGATATACATTACCTATGCTATGAGTTTCTAAAGAGGAGCTTTAAACAAAAAAAGTTTTTTTTTTCAATCAAACACACCGGGAACTGGAGAACGTTTGATAAAGGCAGACCATGACAGCGGCAAGGACTAACGATGACAATTTCACGCTTCTCTAGGCGTATAGTTGGAGACTGACGATGGAAAGAAGCTACAGATTACAGCGAACGAAATTTATTACGGATATGTTGTTGGTGGTAAGCCTCCGATATTTCAAACGCGATAAGGCGCAATTCATTATTTTATGAGGAGGTTGATCGGTGATCATTTAATATAATATTGCGATGCAATGAGTCACCAACTTTGTTACCAGGAAGTATTTGTGCCGTAAGGCCGTGTTATTCGTTTTTCGCAGGGGAGTTAATAAGCGTTGAAAGGTCGGAGAAGTTAGCAGATGATGAGGAAGTTGTGGGTGATGTGGTGGTAACGACGGTTGCTGGTGATGTGATCGCAGGCGAAGTGACACTATTCGTAGATGGAACAATCGCTGCAGCAGCTACGGCGGCTGTAGCAGTAGCTGCTGCAGTCGCTATCGCAGTGGTAGTCGGCGTCAACTGCTTACACATTTCATTAAGTCGTGACATATGCTGAAGATACATGAGTTGTTGTGTTTGTGGCATACTTGCCATAACCATGTTGAGCACATCCTGTTGCATGAGAGGCGTCGGGAATGGCATCGCAACAGCCGAAGCAATGGTGGGCGTCGCCGCTGATACTGCTGGACTGACCATTGGTGACTGCGGACGCCTTGCAGTCGCTGCTGCCAACATAGCGCCGGGTGTCATTAGTAGTGACTCAGCTGAAATATAGTTAAACGTCTCTTATTTGTTGACATTATTCACGATTACTCTGTATTTTTTCTGACTTCTCTTTTTTTTTGTTAACTCACCAGCTGCTTGAGCTACATGATTTATTGTGTGTTGATTCATGACAGCCATCAGTTCTTGATTCAGCATCATTGGATAGGGCAGATCAGATATGGGAGCCGGATGCGGATATGGATGATGGCTACATCGTTCCTGTTTGCGGAATTTCGCACGTCGATTTTGAAACCACACCTGGAATAGAGTCGTGAAGATAATGGCGTCGAATCAAAGTCCAACTTGTGCATAATGCTGAATACCTAACAATGCTATGACAATTATGAGCCTTCATTATGGGGACGTTAGCACTGTGGTTCTTAATGACGTGATTGATAGCTGATTAATTGATGACACAATGTCCGAGGTAATCTTCATGGATTGACCACGATCCAAACGGAAGCTCAGGTGCAAGTGCTCAGATATGTGAGTATACAGGGAATGGATACAAAATAAAGAGTTCGACGCTGCTTTATCTGCGATAAATACGTTGTGAATTTGGCTGAATCGCAGCACGGTAGAGGTGATTGAACAAGTATTTGGCGTGTACCATGGCTCGCAAGGGCTTAGCGATGTATCAAGCGTAATTTTATCTTTTCAGACAAATTTTTTCATGAAGTGGCGGATTTCAAAGAGACATACGAGGTTGAGTCCAAGTGTGCGCGGGATCAAGCGCTGACGGTCACTTCTTTACTACACAACATCGCTGAGCACTACGCTGCATGCATCACCATATACAAATAAGAAGGATAAAGGATAAAGCTCTCGGCCCTGATCAATCCTTAAGGAGTGCACCATGCATTCGTCTTTAATTTTTGACTTCGTTTGAGGAGACTGAATGCATATATGGCCTTTACAATGACTCGCGGTGGCCTCCCGCTATATCGATTCAATGTTTCTTATCCTCTCAGACAAGTTTGAGACCAGTCTGGTATCAATTTACCGACCTTGGAGGGATGGATAGCTTGGTGAGCCATGAGCACGGGATCTAATCATCTACCTCGTGTGCGATGCAAAGCACCTCTAACCACTGTACCACATGCGCTCTATACAAATAATGGTACAAAAATATACATTATTTTCAAAATTCAAGCACGAGAAATTCCAACGATAGTTTCATTGTGGAAGTAGGGGAATCGCTACAAAGTATATGTACTAGTTTACTGAAAGAAAAAGCTGCAGCTAAGAAGTTTAAAGTATTGGATAGAACAGTGTTTAGTGTTAGCCAAAGTTCCACAAAATGAAAGAACTAATGCATTCGTTTTCTAGAAAAAAAAAACTCGTAAAATCCAAGTAATGATGATTGGTGTTACATGATAGCTAGTTACAAATAGACGAAGAGGCAAAATGCTTTTTTCTACCAAATAATTTCTTATATGAATACCTAAGCGGTATTTCTGTGAAGTACTGCAAAATTACATAATTAGATTCAAAGACAATAAGAATAATTGCGCACGGGGACGTTAGAAAACGATGATCATGTGATACTTAATGAGAAGAATTGTGAGTTCGTCACTAACACTAACCTGCACTCGAGCCTCGGTTAATGTCACACGTTGAGCTAGTTCCTCTCTGAAAATACTTATACTCACATACATGATTTATAACGTTTAAATTGGAATATAGTAAGCATGCTATGAGCTTTTTGATAAAAATATCGGTACATCGCAGCTGGTTGATGCTTCCTATATAAAACTATGATGTACAGAGAAGGCCATGTCGCAAATGAGATTTTCTATTTTGTGAAAGAGAAAAAGAGATATTTTTATCCAGAAGTCAATCTGGAAACAAGCCAGTTCTAAAGTCACTATCGTATTGCTAGGAATCTAGTCGTAAGGTGTAAACTCTATTTTTGATCAACAAGATGGCAGCTGCATGTAAAAGGCGACTATGGCTACCGCTGAAATCTTAGCAAAGAAAGCGTACTAGATTATTAGTGAATACTTGTCATTGAGATCTTTAATCAATTAAGCTTTGCATATTGAGTGCTTTCCTACGTTCAGAACCCCTTGACATTTTCCGTTCAAAAAGCCACAGTAATTGAATCGAGTGGACCAACACTAATTGATTGCTAACAGGTGGCGCGGTGAGTCTTTTCAAAAAGCACTTCCAATTAGACCACACACACGCGCATACACATGCACATATAATACATATCATTCAACGATGACGGCTCTCTGTCAACGAACATAAGTGCAAATCGCCGTGTATTCATTCCTTAATGTGCGTAACTTTTCTTTATTTGCTTACATTCCATATTAGTGGCCAAGTTATATGACGATTAAAAAGATATTGGATAAGCCTCTCAGTGTTATTTAATCTAACATGGATGTGCCTCGAATTCGCCTTCATTAAGCATCATTATAGGAAATTGAATGCATATCTGGCATTTACAATGACTCGCGGTAGCCTACCAATGTCTCCAATCAGTGTTGCTTTTTCCCACATAAGTCTGATCCTAGTTTGCCGGCTTCGGAAGTATGGATAGCCTGGTGGGCCTGGGATGTGGGACTGAACGGACCACTCCGTATGTGGTGCAGGGCATCTCTAACCACAACGCCACTTACCCCTATATCAAGGCGTGGTTGGTATAATGGTACTAATTTAAAGATCGAAATATTCAAAACAAACAGACTAGTAGAGTCACATAGTTGTAGGCGAATTGACACCTAATATGCCTGATAACTACCAAATGCCTACTAATTTTTTTTACTGGAGTAATAATCAGCGAAACTGACAAAACTAGCCAGAATGGATAGTAATACGAGGTTTTGTTTTGGAAATTCTTGATAGTTTTATTAATTTATGACATTAAAACCCAAATCTTCATAAGATGCAAAATATCGTATTTCAAATTTTTGTCGCCATAAAGAAGGGTCCCAATGCTGTCAAGAGAGAAGCGGTAATTGGAGGAGTGGGAAATCAGGAAGAAGTGCTGAAGACAACAAGCTCAAGATTTACGCAATTTTTCTTATGCTGATAACATGGTACTTAAGACGTCAGCTAGATTAGCTACATGGAATGATTACTGGCTGATTTTTAAAGAGAGTGTGAAAAAATGGCATTCAGTTGATCCTTATTCTGAAGACGACGTTCATGCAAAACACATCGTTTTTGATACGTCTTTCATAATCAGCGTACTGAATATCTGCGAGAGTTCAATTCATGGATATTCAGATCAGGATATGGACAGCAAGACGATAACGAAGCTCTATAGATGATACATAATAAACTAGCAGTTCCATTCAATCGAAGGCAACACTAGTTTACTTTGCATAGCTTTTCAAAAGCATTTTTCTAGAAGTGTAGAAGCCTAATACTCAGCTTCGGTACAAGTACAAGTAAATTAAGGCATTTTTGACATCTATTTTATTCATTGAAACACCCACTCCATCAAGGTCTTCATTTTGTAGTAATATGCCGTCAGATCAAATCTTTGCCGTCGTCGTCGTCGTTGTCGTGCTTGGCCCTCACGAATCGAAAGAGGTAAACGCGCAATAATTAATAGTCGTCAAGTCATCAACAATAGTCAATTAGGCTCGACGGAGAACGCGAAGCGATATTTGATGCGTATACGTGTTATGCTAATTGCTTTGAAGGACCTGTAAACGATTTCTAACAACTGAAGGGGAAACCAAATGCAAACATTTTATACAAAAATTCTGAATAAATAATGCATTTTTTCTAGAGTTTTTGCATTTTTCCCAGTAGTAGTGTTAATGTCGACATCACACGGATACGTACGAACGCATGAGTCCTAACATAAACGCAATCAAATGTCGCTCGTTATTGCGCTGCGATTACGAGCGGCAGCTGTTGTAGAAATTTGAATATCAAATTTCGGGTACTTACAGAGACAAAAATAGGCAGCAAAAGACGAAAGGAGAGAGAGAGAAACAGAAGAAAGAAAGCATGAAGAAGTAGAGAGTTAGGTGAGAATTACCCTGAGATACATCCAGTCGACACTTTCATGAAAATACAGGCAATACGATGATCATTGGCAATAAGCGTCATGTAAAGCAAATTGTCCGAGCCGGATAATAGCATGATTAGGAAATGATCTTATAGAATGATGAATCGCTATCATGCCACATGTTGAGTCACCATTTAGAACCTATTCAAATATTTGTAGAGCGGACGAGAAGTAGAGGTAGTCCAATAGCAACAGGTGCAACATCAACCGTCATAATGCACCTGTTGTGCATGATTTTCAAAACCGTATCATTTGACGAGCAGAGGTTCTTTTTTTACTTGGTGCGCCGTTTGTTACAGGAATCTACAAGCACGCAGTCATAGAAGTTGACGTCAAGAACACTGTAGCCCTTTGTTAGACATCCTCAAATGCAGACATTTCATTACCGATATGTGAGCTTTCGTAATACGGCCATATATATGCCTGTATATACACATATGTGTACATATATTTGTATATATATTGATATATAAGCACATATGTACATATATGCATATATATATGTATATATTTATATTTATATATCATCGATGTAACCATGTAATGACATTCAATTAGAGCCATATTCGCAGCACCAGGGTGTGAGAGTTTCATGCAATTTGCGCTATTACATAATGCGACCAAGTGAGCTTAATGGCACAACTCAAAGACGTAAACAGATTTTCTCAAGCAGTCAACCAAAGTCAACCGTTGTTAGCACACCCGCCTAATGATGTACTGTAACTTCCAAAAACATATGATTAGATTTGAAGATATTCTATAAGACTCTTGTTTTCCCTTTCATTTAGAATTGATATTACCACAAAGTAATGATGTTTTCCCGACCTTGTGAATACATCCGGATAATGCGTACGAGCGAACACCTTTTCTAATTCGTCGAGTTGATAGGCACTGAATGTCGTTCGATACCTAGAAATTGACGTTGACGATTGAAACTCATTCCTGCAAACACGTTCCTTGAAATTTCGAGACCTTCGCTGCTTTCTTTTGCCGTTTTCGTCAGGGCTTTCGCCACCGTCGTCTGAGATATTTAGTGAATCTCGTTGTTCAGACACCGATGGTGCAGCATCTAGCATAACTAAACATTACAAATTGTGCATAAGACCAAAATATGAGAAAGTCGAAATTGAAAAAAGTCTTCAGTAGAAGGCTCAGACTTTTTCCCACCCACCTTGCTTCTCCTCACGCCGTTCCTCCTTGTTGTTTGCTTTCGTTAAGGATGCAATCGCAAAGGGGCCATCGAATGGAACCGCTGGTTTCACTAATAAAGGTGATGTCACACCGAATTGCGCCTGAATGATCATGAATTCCTCAATGGGCATGCTGCAAAAAATCAAGAAAGAGCCTAATCATAAACACAAAAGAAGTGTTAGGAGGGAGATCTGTGCGACCTGAAATTGTTCAAGTTGCTTGGTCATGTCAGGTCTCATCACTAACTGTGCCATATTCATAATGTTTGAGAATTCGTTGCTCTTCTGGCCAAATATGCTAGACGGCTCGAACTTCTCCGTAGTGCTCTGAGAGACCTGCTCGGACATCAAGCAAGATCTGAACATCACCGCGTTAGACTAGTAGCTTATGACTTTTATGACTATGAGAGTAATTGAAACACTGAACCAAGCGAACAGGATTACAGACTTCGAAGGAAAAAAAGAAAAGATGAAAAAGCACTGACACGAAAACAAACCGATAAAAACACAAATTGACAGTTTTCTGATGGTGATAATGATGCGTGATATTAAATGTTAATCTGTCATAATCTAGTTTACGAGACTACTGCATTGAAATTAGCATGCAAGCAAAAGTGCTTCACTCAGTCATA
Source organism: Parelaphostrongylus tenuis (assembly GCA_019055375.1). Taxonomy (NCBI): domain Eukaryota; kingdom Metazoa; phylum Nematoda; class Chromadorea; order Rhabditida; family Metastrongylidae; genus Parelaphostrongylus; species Parelaphostrongylus tenuis. The sequence goes on from JAHQIW010007499.1 coordinate 46,660, forward strand.
AATCGGTACCGACGGAAGCTTCAATCATAGATGATATACGTAGAGTAATAATACGAAATACGTGTTCTTATATTTTCAAATGCAATCAGAATCTCAGTGATTATCTTCACTAACGTTACTTGAAAACGTGAGTTATAGACGAGAAATACACACTTGCAAATGAATTTTTTCACCTACGACATATCAGTTGAGATTTAATTAACAAAGAATAGTTCCCTAGATGACTATTCCATTATAGTATTGTTTTGCTTGAAAATGTATTACAAAAAACAAAAGATTTTTAGAACTCACACTGATAAAGAATGAAGTGAACGAGCGACAATTGTTGCTCGCTCTCTCTCTCTCTCTCTCTTTCTCTCGCTCTGTCGCTCGCTCGCTTACTTGCTATTTTGTTGTGCACGTTGAGTTTTAGAGGCCTTTTGTTTGATTCCGATTGCAACATTGTATCAGGTCGCATAAATAGTGAAGTTTGCTCGAAACACGAGGTAACACTGAGTGGCAACAGTGTTGAGTCTCAGTTGGTATATCCGCAATAATTGAATAAATTAATGAGATTGCGAGGTGGCACTGCATTAGTGAGAATCGTGGTTATTAATTTAACACTGCATAATCCGTGTCCGTTATATGTGAAACACATATTCTCAAGTGTGCTATATATATATGTCATACGTATATATATATATATAAATATATACATATATATATAATGTTAAAAAGTTTAAAACAACAGTTTAACAGTCAGTCGTCCAGGACTGATGGTATAAAACGTAATATTAACCACATAGATGAAGTATAAGGGTAAGAAAGATTCACAAAGGGACGATGAAGAAGACGTGAATGACAAAAGTGGACACCACCGTCAATGTCACAATCGTCATCAACACCTTTATCAAGATCACAAACGTGGATTGACGTGAATGGTAGCGGCTGTTTGAAATCCCGATTTTTTTTTACAATCATTCAGCGTTTCTATAAGGGTGGAGTACGAGCATTCGATGCACACCTCCCACGATTACCAAAGCGAAGAAAAAAGAAAAGGAGTATAAAAAACGCTTGCTACCTCGTTCTTCGAAAAAAGCACACATACGCACTCACTATTACAAATAGAATGCTAAATTCACACTCACTGGTATACTAATATCGGAACTCGATTACAGTCAATGTAAATGTTACTGTAATTTCTTTTTGCATGAACTTACTCTCGGTGAATGAGCACGAATGCACTTAGTTCTATGAATACAACAAAATATAATCATGGTTCGCTGTCAGTGAGCCTTTCATTGAATTAAATATAGATATTTAATCATATATAAAAGTGATTCAAATCAAAATACAGTCACCTATGAATTACAGTAACCAAGTGTCGGAACGAATGTCGTACTGTATCGCGCTCTCCTTCAAGAAATTTGATGATTACGTTATAATGATGACGATCACGAAAACTTATGACGGCAACGATATCAGAACGCTTACCAGATGATAAAGCTGCATTAATAAAAAATCAATCCTTTTTACTGATGGAGGAAGAAAAAAATTTAGATTTTTCATTTCTCTCTCATTTCTACTCTTTTGATGTGTCTGAAAACGATGCTGACTTTCCATTCAAACAATCAAATGAGAGCAAAGAAAATTACCAGAAAATTAAAAGGACTATAGCTAGAACTATTCACGAAACGTTGTGCACCTATACAAATGAGCACACGGGACAGTAATGAGTGTGAGAAAATCCAGAATGAAATGCATGTTCGTGGTTTTTTTTTTGGCGTTTTTCTTCTAGCGATTGTCGGTCGATGCAACTCATACACGAACGCCGTCGCATGCGTGGTTTCTTCTTCGTAAGCATCAAAAACGCTTTCTTATATAAAAATCAATTCGATAAAATAATCTATTTGCGTGTACTTTATCAAACATAACGCTGGTTGATGTAAACGCTATGAGTATCATGTGGATCGGATTAATTTAGCGTGAATTATCCCGTCAAGAGCATTAATTAAGCTCTGGGCGCTGTCATTAGTATTCTGATTGGTGCAGCAGCAGCACATTGGTTCAACGAGATTTAAGTACGAACTATTCGATGAAGTCGTCATCGTCATCGTCATCATCAACGCATCGTGGTCATCGTGGTCTTCGTTTTCATCGTCATTACTGCCGATGTTAGTGAACTGCTATTACACACAGAGGAAAGAAATGATGACAGAAAAGATAACTGTGATATAAGAGGACTTAGTATAGCAGCCATTGTGTAGTGCTGAACTGTAATGAACGTCTTCTCCAGATTAAGAATAGGTAAAGCTCAGCATCGCGATCCGTAGCAGACTCAGTGATCCGCTGTCACCGATAATATTCAACGGGACATCACGTCTCCAAAGAATCAACGACTCACGTACTTTTCAAAATAGGCTGCAATAACGATGCCAACCTCATAGCTACAAGATTATGCGCATTATCATCTTCATCAGTTTCCACATGGACGGTTTCTATTATTAGATGTGAAGTCTATCGCAATACCGACATCTTATATAGGGCTTGTAAACGAGAAAGTTTGCACCTCTTCACATGGTAATCACTATGGAGACATTCGCTATTGTCAAATGCAAGGAACACTTGACATTATGCGTAAAAAAATATATATTATACACTATATGCAAATATAAATATGTATACATATGCACGCATATGTACATCTACATGTATATGTACACAAATATATAAATATATATATATATGTATGTATGTATGTAAATGTATATGTGACTATTCCAAGAAGTGCAGCAGTGATGTAGGAAATAATTAAATAATTACAATAAGGTATCGGTAATAGCGATTAGTGACACGATATCGCGAATATCAAATAATAACAGTTCATTAGTTGTTGTTTTGAGTACGTGATGGAAAAACGTGCAGGAAGCAATTTATGAATGACTCTCAACAATGTAATTTACGTTGAAAGAACTCACTTCACACCTATGGTGCAACCAAATCTCCCATAGACAACCGGAACTACGACACTTGAGGTCAACTCCTGTCGTGTACGATAGTCCACTACAACAAATCATTGGCTATTAACGTTCGTTGATTACTTCCTGTGGCATTATGCATATATTCACATTTCAGAAGTGTAATGCGTACCTAAGAGTTTAGAAAGATTATTATCAAACTGTCCTATATACACGTGTCATGTATATGAGAGCAAGAATGGACGAGTTATCTCGCCTCAGTTATAACGTACTACGGATACTACGTATATGATTGAAAATGTACGGGTAATGTGACCCAAATTGAGCATATTACCTAGGAGACGTAATTTTCGGTGAGATGCGTCTATACACACATAGACACATACACACGCGAATCTGTGCATAAGCGATAGCAGAAACTAGTACAGCATAGGATTAGTATACCCTCGTTATCACCCATCATCTCCACCTCACTCTCTGGAACGTGTGCATCTGATGGAGGTCAGCTTCTATGATTTTGCAATATTATGCTATCATATTTGGCTAGAGCAAACCATCGTTTATCTGGATTGAAGCCAACAGCTTGAATCTGTGAATTTGAGAGATGACAACTATGAATGTTGACAGATCTATTGAAGAATTAATGTGGTCTGGCGTTGCCATCTCATACTAATTGAGGAATTGTCGCCGAAGTTAGATGGGTTCACAGGAACGGAGATGAGCGAGCCATTCAATTGTTCGCTCCATTAGTGAGTTCGACTTGAGAGCCGCATAGTGAGATTTGTCTTTGCTCTAATTGGAATACGATGCATTGATGGAAAACCGTTAAGCTTGATTTTTTTCCATACACTATTATCGATTTGAGTGGGACGAAATGAATACTACATTGCAGAAGAAAGTATTCATGCTTATATATATGCATATATATACATATTTGTATATACATATATATATTATATATATATATATATATATATATTACATAAAAGGTGCACTCATATTCACACTTCTAACACACCCACATACACTTGGATGCTGTTAACATTCTATAAACCATTGATGTAATGTCAACATGACTGAAAAGTGAAATTTTTAACAAATCTATGACACTTTATCAGCGCGACCTTGGCACAGTCAAACTGAATAAAATAGCTATGTAGGGCATCCTGATGTGTTTCCCAACATCTTTTGATATGTTCAGTCAGTTTCAGTAAAGTCATCCAAAACGATCATGACTGCGATTCCAAAATTATGAATAAAATCACATATAAATTGCAACTCCTTGCAATGATCATTCTGAAATAGCGGAACACTCTATGATTCGACGAAAATACTTTTGCAAGGCAGCTTTTTATGTGAGCATGAATGTACGAAGTCAAAACTAGGATGTAAAATTATCATTAATTATTTGCATTACTCTTGAAAGATTAAGGTGATAAGCTGCTAGATGTATCTTAACAGCAAAGATTAACGACGTCCTTATGAATCATGTTTTGCTACACTGCTCTTGTTGTGGTGGTTGCTGTAGTACATTTGCTACAGCTTACACTTAAATCCACATACGATCACTGGTATATTTCTTGGCACTGAGCTAACACTAGATGAGCCTACTCTCTATCAGGAGTTCGAAGTGTGACTGTAGACTTGTTTAGGAGAATGAGCAACACTTTTATAGTAACACTATAGTATGTTGTCACAAGCCACTGTGCCAATATAAGTGCATTTAACCACTTCGTCATCGCTACGGATGGAATCGAATGCATGCCATACTCCTCCGGAATTGATAAATTTCTAACGCTCAATCCTTTTCAACTATTGAGTATTTCTTTGTTATCAGCATCTGATTAGTGGCGTGTTTATGTGTAACGGATCTCATTCATGCCAGGGATGAAGAGTAATATCCGTTAACGTGGAACGTCTCCAACCCACTCTTTCACAGCTTATTCGGTAGTTGCTGTTTGAAAATAAGAAAGTAAAGATAAGCGATTTCAACAGAAAATAGTGACAGCTTTCGCTGCATTTAAGCAGGCTCATGCACATTAAGAGTTGAAAATGAACAACTGAGGATGAAAATTGAAAACTTCAAGTGGTTGTCAGTCCATTCAAGTCAGCTGATGATTAGACGCGATTTACAGGAGCTATACGAATGATAATTAGTGCGACTGCCGTAATATAACAAATAGAGAAGAGAAGTGTAAGCTTGTCCTACTTATTAGATTACGGCGATTATAATCTCTTGTGTCTGTGACATCAAGCACCTGTAATATCATCAATAACATAAGGTGATAAGTTCGTATCTATGCCAATTAGATAGAATGCAATACTACACACCTAATATATCATAATATACTTAACAAATAAAGATAAAAAGTGATTTTTTAATTATGATGCGCAAAAATGTCACAAAAATAGTAAAATTTCACTCGGTACAAAACGATAAACGATAACAAAACAGATGATAGACGTCATTATTAGAGTTCTATTTTTATTCTTCATTATTCTATTAAATTTTGTAGACCACAAATTATTATGAACCCAAATGAAATACATTTCTTTCCCTAATTGATTATTATAAAGTTATGTAAAATAGGTTATTACCAGATTTCATTATGAATAAGGCGTCACGTCTTTTATGACAACAAAAAATTTCCTTAATTTCGTCATACAGTCTCCATTGATGTACGTCAGAAAACAAAGCATCTACGTAAACTTATCATATAGATGAAAACAAGACAAAAGTGCAAACGATTAGAAGAAAAATCGAAATAATTTAATTCAAGAGAAAAAGCAAAATTTTTGAATTCTCTAACATATCGCAAGAACAATACCAAGTGTTGATTTCGTATTATAAAAAACCATGTAAATGAAGTGTTGTTGAAAAACGAAGAGCATTGCATGTATAGAAAACCTACACAACTTTGAAGAAAACTACACATAAAATTGAGTTAAAATGTTTATCGTACATGTATTGCCTATCGCTCTTTCATGGCAGGTTACGATACGAATTACAACCACAAAGACACTAAGAACACTAGGAGTCTGTAGCTCCCTTGTATCCGTGATTACCGTCTCCGAAGGCTCACATATTACGCACTGCACCACCGAAGTCCTTGTATTGGAGCCACGAAAAACAGAGGAGTAACTGCTTTGATGGTGTAGTGGGCTTCAAGTGAGCCTTCAGAATGGCTCACCCCGAGCACGAAAATTGAATTAATCAAACCTTTTGTTAAAATAAGGGCATCGTTTTTTACTCAATTGAACAAATTCTTTTGGCTATTGATATTTGATATTTGATATCATTAGCGGAGGTGAACGAGATTGGCAAAGTGAAAAGACTAAAAAAGGAAAAAAAACTTGCTTTAGCAACTTAAGTTAGATAATTTATGAGACAAAATATTTGTGGTTAGTGAGAACGTCGGTCGAAGAATTCTGTAATTCATCAGAGATACATTAGTTATAATCGTTATTATTACGATATAATCGTTTTTTCCTCAATGATGAGCTTGTTCGGTTGAGAGATAGGAGATAAGATGTGACTTTCTTGGGAAAAAAATATAGAACAAAACAAATCGTGGAATAAAATGAGAAGAGAAATAGACGCTAAAGAGATTTGATAGGTAAGAGGACGTTATCGTTTCCGCATATCACATTAACTTCAGCACAAACATGCACATGACAACGGAAAGAGGATGATGATGACGATGATGAATATATGCAAGAACGATGATAGCAGCTAATTGATATTAATCGAGGCAATTGATGGCAATTGTTCACGGTCACTTCCACACACTCACTAACACAACATATATATATATATACATATATATATATATATACTATTGTATATATGCATGGTGATATACACGATTACATACATAATCACGCATAATACACACATACGTAAGCACATACATAGACGTATACGTGCATGTACCATACTTACATACATGTATACACACATACGTCTATCTATACGCATACCACACACCCTCATTTTCTGTTGGGCATAACGCCTCACGGTTGGCTACCACGCCCATCCAATTCGTTAACGACGTTAACATGCGTTTCCTCCTCTGGTCGTTCAGTGACCATCACACTGTGATTGTTGTAGACAGAAGACTTACACTGAGATTAGCTTTACATTGAATCATGCAAGCTTTCAATTTATTATGCGCATCGTTTTGAACGGAAGCGAAAAGGCTTAGACGCTTGGAATAGTGTAGAATATGTGGACTGACGAACAAACTTTGCTTTTCCTTTTCTAGAAAAAATTTGCGCACGAAGATACCCTCTTGATAATGACTGTAGTGTTAGAGGGTTCATTAAGTGGTTCACATAGCCTTAATTGAATTTGCTTTGTATTAAAATTTGAAAAAAGTTTGAATTAATGAACTAATCCTGAAAACTGAATATAAATCAACAATCATAAGCGTTTTTATTTAGAGGAGAAAATAACTGATGTAATTGAAAAAAATCTACTAAATGATGAGAAATGTCGTCTCACTAAACTAAGAATTTTCCTATAATTTCTTCTAAGTAAAACAAAACAAAGAGCGTTTTGAAGTTACTTAAGAAAAACCGACTTCCACTTAGCCGCAACTGTAAAGTTATTCATCACGATTTTGGTACCCAGTAGAGAATAAAATTAAAATAGAATAAAAATAAGAAGAAACATTTTCTCGTAAACGACAGCAGAATCAATATATTCACATTAACTTTGCTAGACTATTTATTATCTTCTAATTAAGTTTATAATGATTAATATGAGTGCATAGTGTTATCCTTCGTTGCGTTAAAGTTGATTTGTCCTTAATTTCTCATCGCTATCGCTATAATTTTTTATAATGTCACGCCATAAAATACAATTGATTTCTCGAAAAAGACATAACAAAAAAAAACCCTCTCAGTATCATTCGTAAAAGTGCTACTCATGAATCACAACTTTTTGACAGTAGCTTTGGTATTTTACTGACAATTCGTAACAACATTCTCCTTCAAGTTTAGGCTTGTTTTTATGCCTCAAAAAATCAGAGCGATCAAACTAGATATGTTACAAAAATGGCTAGAAATCGACTACTTTTACAAGATAGCCATGATTCTGCTTATTTACAAATTAACAAGGAGAGAAGTAAACGAAGGCATAAGGAGTGTGAGTGTCAACGAAGCGCCTTTTCACACCTTATAGCTAACGGAAATTGTTCGGCAACTTATAAGGAGAACACTTATAGGTAAAGTATGCTTGTAGCTTTGCAAATTAGACCATCTAACTACTGTGCTTGCGTTGTTCACCGCTGGCAATGCTCTTACACATAGAACGATGTGCCGATCTCGGATATGCCAACGGCAATTCGACGGAATGCGCTGACTATATACGGAAAAGGGAAATGGATCACTTTGCCTGAAAGGCTAATGGATTTTAAAAACTTAAGCTCTTGAATTCGGATCGAAAATGTCATCTCATACGATTTTATTATGAAGACGACTAATTCACCAACCTCGCGTCAGCTAATCGAGATAAGTTTTCTCGATTTTCATATAACATTTATTTATGCCAAGGTTTATAGATAGTCGAACTTCTGAGTTGTTGCGATTTTATTATATATGAACATTGGCGTAGATTTCATTTTTCGTGGGCAGAAATATTAACATTAGAGCAGAAGCAGTATAGTTGAATACGACAACAAATTTCTTCATCCATACTGTATCAAGTCAAGTGGCATTATTCGACGTTAAGAAGACACGAAGCAACAGAATTGGTGCTATAAATGTCTGAACAACTCATCAAATGCAATACAAATGAATAAGTGAGTATGATGGTCGTCGTCGATGTTGTTGTCTCATCGAAAGCCGTCTGACTATCAAATAAACCATTATTATGCAACACTTATGCCATCGATGCATGCTTTGTTAAACTGCAAATGTGCCTTTATTTAGAAAAAAATTGTTCTGAATCATATTTAATTGGTGAATTTATTTATAGCACTGTCAGTACGTTAATAGAATCTTGAAAGACAATATATTTCTGTGGTTATTACTCTATAGAACTTTCAAAATTTTCAAAAAAGCTTACAGGTATGGCTATTTTTCAACCTGAAAAACTATTTAGCACTGACGTTTTGAAAGCGAGGAAAGTTTAGGTGAAATAGTGCTGAAGAGCTATCCAGCACTCTATTATATAAGACTAATTTGAATTTTTTGGTCGAAAGCAGAAAAAGTTTGAGGTCGGAGATCGAAGGGTTCTGCCTGATGATATTGCTGTATTCTGACGATGATGATGAAGGATGTAATGAAGACATCCCCTTGTTACATGTTGCAGATGTTTGATGCGAGATAGATAACGCATTGCGGTTTCGTACTCACCATGGATTAGAGTATCGTTCTAATACAGTAATTGACGGCAATTAAGCAGAATTCTGTTCATCGGATCGGTTAGTCTCATGTGGTGAACAGTCGGCGGTATCGGTACGCTCTCAACGACGTCTGTAAAGCCGAAAATCGTCGACCTAACGATCAACGACGATCATAGTACAATGTGCGTAATGACCGTATCAAATTGCTGAAGTGTCAATGGGTAGAGCATTCCTCAGCCGTGATTATAGCTACTAGTGATCTTATAGGAATGTGTGTACATATGCAGGTATAAGCATTCATATGCTCTCAAAAACTCACCTAGCACCTGATTTGGCTTTCAAAACGGTTATGGAGAACATAAATAAAAGAAGAATATAAGAGGAAAAAGGAGAGGAGAAAAAAAATGAATGTCGACTGCCGTTCACTAAAAAGAAAAATAGAATTTCACGCACAAATACAAATCACAAAGGTATGGTTCCAGGCAGTTTATAGTATTCAAGTCATTGAAAGCTCTTAAATATGGAAAAAATTTTAATGGATAACGTTTCAGTAGAGTCGTTAACATCGCGCACCCTGCTTATGAGACTATAACAGTGAGCGTCTCGTAGTATTTCGCCTATGTCGAAAAACAAATACAAGAAAACAAGTGTTATTCTCGTCGTAGAGTCGAATTTCAGGGTTACGACATTCCAGTCCATTTCTGTGAGTGGAAGAAAATTTTGCAGCAAAGGATGCATAAGCAATCTTCGATTCATTTGAATTTCATAAGCAAACATTTTCGATCGGTACCTTTTATCGTAAGTGGAAAACAAAAAAAGCAGAACGAATCACAACAAAGCGGAGAAATCTGCCAATGATGACAGTGACAACAGTATCGTAGCGCTTGCGGCAGTAATTGGCTGCGAATATGTGCCATAATTTTTCAGTTAAGAGCTTTAAGCTGATTAGTGTGATGAAGGCAGAGATTAAGCATTGATCTAAGAACCAGTGAAACATATGCTTTTCCTCTTGCGCTACGAGTTATGTTAGATCGACTAAAAATGCTGACGATGGTGATGAATCTTTCAAGTAGCAAACTGAACAAGTAGCGAAAGAATACAAGAAACAGAATAAGATGTTTGGCTCGTGAATGAAATCCGTTTAGCTAATCGAGTTTGTGGCGACGTAATGAGTGGACTCGAAAATGTAATGATGATTCGTCATTGTGAAATTTGTCGGATGAGACGAAGATTCTACTCCGTTCAATTACTCATTAGTATTCAATTGTTTTGACACATAGCTACCCATACTTGGCGATAAATGCTTAGGTATATCGAGTGTTACTGCTGGTTAAAACTTAGGAACAGTGGTACTTTATATGTTTATGTAGAAGAATGCGTTAACTTGAAAATTTGCCTAGTGGTAGTGGTGATGATGGTAGTCGCCGTCGATTTTATTGAAGTCGTCATCCTAAATCTATATTTTATTGGGAGAGTGATGAACAATAAATAACGCTATGTTCGGCTCGACGAGAAACGTCCACGATGAAACTTTGGTTCGACAAAAAATAGATGGAAAAAGACGAAAAATAAATAGAGAATGGCGAGTGTACGAGAAAGATGCTATTACAAAATATGCTGATAGTGCCTTTTGCTAATCGTTGGAGGAAGAGTGGAAATGATTGATAATCTCCTTACAGAAGATACTAGCCAAAACCCGACCAAAATAAGATGTGTGGAGGTGTGATTAAAGTATGCTCTTATGCAAAATTGTCTAAAAGTTCAATTCATCTCATAAACTTCGTCAACAATGACGAATAAGTTGAAAATTCTCGTAGTGAATACTGATATTGCTGGAGTATTGCTGCTAAAATTTCATTATCGCTTTCAAATTGGATTCTTTGAATGAGACGAATCCTACGGAATAGAAATGTTTCTCTGTTCAAAACAGATGAGATTTTCTTCTTGTTAGAACTGTAACGCCAACTGTCAATGTGATGAGATAAATCTTTAGAAAAAATTTGCTAAGAAATTGAAGATGCTGTGTCTAAGGAAATCTCGAATACACTGTGAATTAAGTCATAGTGCGTTAAACTATAGAAGTAACCGTTGACTGAGGAAGCAACGAACGATACGCATACCTGCTTCAGGTGACAAAGATATTCAGAATATGTTAGTAAATAATCCCCAAGTTGAACAGAATCGCTTTCTGCTCTGATAATCCTCTCATCGGCTGACAACACATTCGAACGCAAGTGAATTTGATCGAAGAATGATGTAATTCTACTAAACGGCAAAGCAGGGTCATTAACAGAGGAAAAGACTTCTTCAAAAACTTATCAGCATTATTATTGAGTTACTGGAAACATTCTAACGCGACTATCCCAAGATTGCGTGGAGAGTTAACTCGGCTAGCATACAACAAGGTTTAGCAGAAAACCAAATCTTCAAGCAGCAATCGAAGTTACACGAAATGGCCGAAGAGCATCTTGAGTGACGGATACGGGTAGCGAATCGGATACGAGAAGCGCTGCTGTTCTACACTGTGATAGATTTGACACCGGGTCATCTAATAAATGGAAACAGTTACTCAATTACATGATTATAACGAAACAATATGACTTTTCTTGACGCTCGTTGTCTGCATAGAGATGACAAGCACAATGTTAGTTGAGCAGACGGAATAGCCATTTGACTATTACTTCGCTTAGAAGACTTGTTTTTATCGTACACTTCTCTATTTTTGGTACAAATCTTCTATGAGTGGGGCACCACAAATTAAGAAAGAATGACAATAAATGATACAGAACGAGTATTGTGTGAAAAAAAAACTAAAAATAAACGATGTTTTAATTACTATACACGATCAATGAATCGCAATTGACTATTGGATCCATAATCAATCTAGTTGGCTATATGAGTAGTACAGACTCAATAGACAAAATGATACAATTTTTGCTCGTCACTAACCTTCATAACTATTTCTGTTGCTGCTATTGATTTTCACTTGCTTTAGGAGAATAAACAAACGTAACTCAAACACAAAACAACTTCGCCTTTAACATTTATTAAGCTTATGGCGGATTATTTGTGTTTGAGTGTGACTGATAAGATAGGATAATATCGATAAGAAATGATCATTAACACTAACGATGAACGTCAGCAATGTCAATATCTGTTGAATTTTACAGTTTTAGCTGCAAGAAAAATTGCTTTATTTTCTTGCAAATAGCACAGATATTCAATTTTATTTGAAAAAATTGAATATGTATCTAAAGGTACACAATTGAACGTTCTACGTCATTTTTGAGAAGAACTTAAACTAGGGGTTATCAATCGGAAAAAGCTGCTTTTGATTTGAAGAATGGGAATGGTTCCACGATAATATTTATCAAAATGTATTTGAGACTGCAGAAGCTTTGCATATACATTACTGTATTTTAATAACTATAAAGTTATCCGACATTATAGATTCACAATCTTCGTTCTTAGATAAGAAGTGGGATAATGAGAATCACCATCAGTAGAAGCAGCAGATGAAGCAGAAGAAAAATCAACAGCACTGTCAACAGTAGCAGCTACAGCTACGACAGTGCGTCGCCATCACTGAGCTAGCGAGTTTTGTTCGTTTTACCAAACTCGATGAGTGAGGGAGGAAGATAACGAATGAGACGTTAGCGTTTTCCCTAGCGAAAAATATCTAAATAAGATTACGCATTTACAATCTCGGTGCCATATAATGGTCGCAAATTGAGGAAATAAATCACCGCGGTGGTCTATTAGACATATTGGGATATGAGACAATTATGGGTGTCCCCTTAGCATAGACGATGTGGGACTAGCCGCTCCCATGTCATGACGACGTCGACGACCGTCGACGAACGAGCGGAACATAACAATAGTTGTGTTGACGCTAAGCAGAAATGGAGAAGGCCTTTATGAGCAAGAAACGTATTATGAATCGTTGGATGTGATTTGTCTTAGTTAAGCATTGTAGCTCCATTCATTAACCTTAGAAATTGGATCATTAACTCATCAAATGATAGATATTCACATTGTATTCGTCTGTATACTATGTGCATATATATACATACACACAACATATATATATATAGATATATTTGCATGTATATGTATATATAATACAGAGTGACCAAAATGTCAATTTTTTTCTAAGGTCTTAGTTAACATCTTTTCTATATAGATCCACTCGATTTCTTAGTAGCCTCAAATAATGTACGTTGATTCAGGCTTGTTTAGGAGTATTAGTGGTAAGATTGGGTCATTATTAAAGGATCGCCTCAGACGTGTCCCGTAACGATTGTTGTGCGGCATCTTTGAGACTTACATTCCTTATAAATGCACGCGCGCTCGGACGGCTTAAATCAACTGGAAAATATGTCGCATAATTCCCTTTAATTACTCATATTTGCAAACATAGTGCAGTTACGGTAACCGAAAGATGGCCTGCAATAAAGTGATGAAGAAGCGAAAAAGTTTTCCCCAAATTATTTTTTTGAGTGATTTTTTCTTTTATCTTTTCACTCACCCTTTCAGTTATAATTTAATCTGTTTGCTAAATTGAATCGTGCAACCCTTGATATTTAACTAAGTTCAAGAAGCGGTGTTAGTTATTTTATATCCGGAATTTGGAAGAGAGTGAAGAATAAAAAGTAATCGAATTATAAATTAGTTAATGCTGCTTACTGAAAAGGTAAAGGTGTTTCGCTTTTGTTGTTGTGATTTTTCCTGATGCTTACTCCAGAGAATAAACGACGTCAAGATACGAAGACGACGGCGACCAGACGACGATCGTGTCATGGCACAGATGACGTGATTAGATGCGACAGCAGGATTTAAGCAGTCGACCGCAAAATGCGAAACGTTTTGTCATTTCAATCGCGTAGATGACATGACATTGTAGGAAAATATGAGGGCTATACGAGGCACACCACAGTACACCAATTCCTCGCAGACAGAGAAGGGTAAGCATTTGAGTAAAGTGGCATCTAAACGAGATGTGCCACTGACTTGATGATAAAAGAAAACTTAATACTCATCAGAGTGTTGACAGTAAGCACCTGCCTGCTCGAGAATGATGCAATCAGCCAGCAAAGTGCCAGACTCACTGAGTGTACAAAGCTGTTCAACAATGATATTTATGCTGTAACTTTGCGTTTTCAAGGATTCGACTGGGTTGTGAGAGCTTCGATTTAGAGCAGACGATGAGTACTTGAAGAGCGGCGTCGATATGTCCAAGGCTACTGGTAACGTTCTAGGATTTCGAGCACTTCCTAATGCACTCTTACTGCAGTCGTAAGAATTATGATTGTTTTGTGCACGTGAATTGCACCGTATTGACAGCGGCGTTTTGTGATAAACGATGCTATAAGTGGACAACTATTTTTGGCATCGCGGTTATCTATCTAAAATTTTTACTTATCATAAGATAATCCTAAGAGTTGCGTGCTATTCCAATCGCAGCTAAGAACACCCGTCTACGATGATGCGCTTAAGTGGTGGTAGTAATTGAGTAATACGATGTGTTCAAAGTCATAACGAATTGCCAATGATTCTGACATCACTGACTAGCTTCACTTCGGAAGAAAGTAATTCTAGTCGCATATATAATCGAAAGAAAACGAGAAAGTAGTTGAAAATCGCTGAAAACTAGTTTATGGAATCATTCAAGAAAAACTCGAGGTTTTAGGAGAAAGTGAGTTCGCCATATAAGGTGGACGTTCTCTTCGGTTGTTGAATGGCATATCGTCGACAATCCAGGTCATGTTAGCCGTCGAACAAAGACCACCAACGAGGTGCGAGATCAATGGGGCGAAAAATGTGCATGTTTAGTTCGATGTAGACGAACATCAGCATCTTTAGCTGGTAATTAGCTGTGAAAATTTGGGTCATTTTTCGTTTAATTACATATATAAGACGGCGGTCAGTCAATAAATAACGAACATACATATTCACCATATACCTGCATCTGCACGAACGATGTTTTTTATATGGCAAACATGCAATTGGCTGAATCATTTGTCAACGTATAAGGTAGAAAGAAAGATGGTATGCTAATTTGATAATAATATTTCATTTTACAATCACACATACCCTTCGCGATTTTAGAGCTGTTTTATTTTGTATTGATATGACTTGCTGGAGTTGAGCGATGATGAGAAGAGGAAATTTGATGTTTAATAAATTTGTGACTGGTTTGATTGAATATAAAACTGAAGATGAAGCGAAAGCTCCACAACAGAGGCGGGTCCAACAATTCACAGCCCACCAATCACAGCGCGCGGCACACCTCTAACGGCCTGATGAAATTAGAGCTATTGAATACGTACGGTAGGTAGGCAGTATCGTATGCTTCAAACTTTACAATCTTTCATCTCGCCGTCTCAGAAATTTATCTATACTGCAAGCATGAAAGGTCGAAAACATTTTTACGTCGAATAGAACAAGTTGAGCCCGACATCAATGTCACTGAATCATCAGTAGAAAGTAACGAAAGCTCAGAAATGTGAACGTAGATAGACTGCAGGGGTTTTCAAATCATTGAAAGCTTATTATTGGTTACTAATGAATTTACCAATTTGTATTTCAATTCAAACGGCCATGAGATGATCTATGAAGGGCATACCAACTGTCCTCAAAGTCAACAATTCTGGGAATGACTGGATTATTCAGTTTTCAATTGTCCTACAAGAATGCTCGGATGTAGTCAGAAAATATAATCTATAAATTTCCATTCAAATGACCTAACTCAGACCGAAAGAGAAATTTTAAGTTTTAAAGCTAATGACGAAAACTTCATTAGTATGGAAAAAAAGTTTGCAAAAAAAAAGTTTCTTTAGGTACAGTCAAATCTTTATAGGGTTCCGAAGAACATTTTCTTGAACGATTCTTTACGTCAGTTTTAATGTTCCCGTGTTCTCATCCACATCTCTCATTGATCATCCATACAGGTAGTTGTTTGCACTCTGACACTGGTGAACAATCAGTGACCGATAATCGAGATAGGTTGGTGTAAACTCGGAAACAGGCAAATGTTCTACTATCGAACATCGATACTATCGGGAGAGAGTATCAATAGAGATTTGCTAAATGTTCAATTTCGAAATTTTCACGCTACAATACTGTAATCTGCTAGAAGGAGTGAAGACGAAATTCACAACTTTGGATACATATCATGGATATTGTATAGGATATATAATTCATTGGTAATCATGCATGAGCAGTAGTTGTATAGCTTGATATGGCTCAATTACAACTGATGATGATGTTGGTAAATTGACCACACCTTGTAATAAAGTCAAATACCAGCAACATTTTACCGTAGATCACGTGTTAGGTGTAGATGGCTTCCTGGGGATACCAGAAAATTGGCAGGTGGCCAAGTGTCTTCCTAGAGCCGATGACTGTCGCAGGCGTGTTGGGTTCAAATGTCGGACAATCTAATTGCAGTCGGCGATTGAGGAGACTAAGCGACAGGTAATCGCCACTGTCTAATTAGAAATCCAATTCGCTATAAAAATTCAGCGTTTCTGCTCGTTCAGTAGCCGTCCTCACCTGAAAGAAAAATCTGCGGTGAAGCCCGGAACAGTGAACGATACGCTTCATCATTGGCGAGGGAGACTTCACTTGATATGATCTACACCGATATACATATAAAACGCAAATCAACGTTTACAAATACATATATATATATATATATATATGCACTTAAGTATATACATATATGTATGTATACTAAAAGCATGACAATGAAGCGTGTTTATTAAGGTATTTTGAATGAGATATGGCCGTCATGTGCAAAACGAGGAGAGCAGAATTATGAGGGAAATCATTGCGACACGGCGGCAATTTGTCCATTGAGCCACTACCCAACCAGCCAGCAAAAGACATCGAATGCGTTGACGATTTTCTCTCTATGCTTCTCATGTCATCTTGACATTATACGACCATCATCGACAAGCGTATTAGACGTTGACACACATATTTATGTACATATATATGTATATAAATACATAGACGTATATATGCATATATGCATGTGTATACATACATATATATATATATATATATCCACTTATTTCTTTGTTCAAATTTAAGGCAAGTAAGAGCTCATTATGAACAGTCGTACAGATTCTATTAAGAATATTTAAACATGTGAAGAAATGCTGAAAAGTTAGACTTCAATGACTGTGACGAACCACCTTCACAGTTGCTCCATAAAAGACAATTTTGGGCGTGTGCTGACAATCGCGACCGATTGAGCTTTGTAATTACTGTAAACGCCTTTTTGCTCGCTACTAATCGGCCACGAACGAAATTTAATTCGACTCGTTTCCTCAACGATTTAGATGCAACAGCCCTTACAAGGTATCATCTCATGATTGGTTGTTTATATAGGACTGCGTACATTACAGTGGTGACGGTCTTACTGTAGTGCATCATCTTCCAGTTATGTCCAAGTCTCTTGGATAAGGTTGATGGTGGTGATCGAGACAACTGGAAACAGTTTCAAAGAGTTAAGAACGGTGATACTTGATATGCTCTTCGTATAAATGGAAGGTGTTTTGCAAAACGCCATTTGGCGAATCGTTTATATGCTTTTGTCTAGTGAATCGAACACGATTTATCGGTCTAATGAATAGCGACAGCGAGTTAGCAGTAAAGGAACAATAGGCTAATTGCGTAATTAAAAATCGGAGCGGAAAAGTATTAAGCGGTTAACTCAAGTGGATTACTGTAGGCGAAGTGATGGTGTGAGTAGTTTTATGTGTGGAATTATTTCGACGGGTGTTGTGTGCATTTTTCCTCGTTATGTTATTTGTCGTTTTTTTCTTCTCAAACGATTGAAAAAAAAAGAAACTGCGCTGTACGTTTAACCTGACTGGCTGACCGCAATTAGCAACAGCACAACGACGATGTGTTCACGACAATTTTCTTCGTTGAAAAACGTCGTTTAATGAAACGATTCTGGAGATAAACGAAACGATTTGTGTAACGATATTTCGACGAGAGACATGTCGATTGTTTACATTGGATTCCAATAAAATCCTAACAAATTTAATTACTCGCACTTGGACTGCGAAATTGGCCCATTAGCACGGCAGCGTCTTGCTTTTATTAAAATCCTCAACGACTAAACATAGCCGAGAAAATTGAATACGTCTATAGCTACACTGCACTGTTAAGCTACTCAACTCTCCGCCACCATATAGTGCGCATAAACAGCAGCACACAGTGCTGACACATGATTACTTGGATACAGACACATATGCAGCTATTAATCGAAATCGGCGTTCCATATAAGGCAATCTTCAAAAATTAGTAGTTAGTAGTAGTTAGACGAAGAATAACCAACACATGTTAGAGTCATAGGATGGATGTGATAATGTGTAATATGGTGTGGTAGAGATTGGCGCCAATACCGGGCTCACACTCAACCGCAGATTTTTATCCAATTCGATCTAGTTAATGCGATTACCATCGGATTTAACTCGACGAGGAAATGATTTTCAATCAGGATAATTCGATGCCGATAGAGCTTGCGCTGCACAGTGCGTTTTGATGAGTGAAAAACACTAAATGTGCATAATTTGAAGATAATGGAACATTACAGTCTCAAAGAACAGCTAGCCGTAGATGACGGCAAGATGATTCAGAAGTAAATTAATAAGGTTATACGTTTAAGAAATGGTCATAAAGAACCATAAAGATATAGGGATAAAGTTAATACGAGTATAGAAAAAAATTGTTAAGCGCATGATTTTCATCGTGAAAGAGTTGTCGACTTATTTTCTTTTCTGACATGGTGGTTAACAGAAATTCTTACATCCACAGCAGAACTTTCTCTCTTTAGTAATGTTAAGCGCAGTTACCAGTCTGTGGCGATGGATGACATTTCTAGTATCGACAACATCGCAAAGATTAGTTCGTCACACGGACAGTGTGACGTGTTCGAACAATGATTCATCTACAGATGAACCTTTTTTTTCAATAGTCAGAACGATATTCAATATAATTTTTGCTCATAGAGATTCACAGACTTCGCCACATTTTTAGTCAGCTCTCCTTCCCACACCTATACGCGCATGAACTACCTTAAACGAGCCAACAACAAAGGATTCGTTCCAGTGAAATGAGTAGAAAAAACTTACTCCAGCATGTGGTTTTTTTCACTCACATCTAGAAGTCGCTGTGAAGGAAAAAAAATAGAACAACGACTCTGGTGACTATGACGCTATGACGACGACGACGAACGCAACAAACTGTGAGAAAGTGCGCTTTTATAGAAAAGCGCTAACGAGAATATGAAGAATGACATAATTGGTCATAACTTTGAGTGTTGGTGATGGGAAATAGGTTTAATAAATGAAATCTATTTAGTCCGATACAAATCAGTAATATTAACTTGCATCCTTGAAAAATATTTCCGATTTTTTCATTAAGAAGCAAAGTATAGAAGAAATATGAATAAGAAATTTCACATTAGTTCCTATGGAAAACTTATATCAGCACTAAAACGAATTTGATTCCGATAACTGGAGTTTGATGCGTAAAATTCGATGGAGATGGACCAATGTAGATAGATCATTAGATACGTAATTTAGAAAAATCTTACATTCAAAAAGGTTTGTGGCTTTCTCATCAACGTCACTGGTTAGCCGTTCGCTTTCAAAAATGGGTATTTCTATGATTTATTACTAAATTACTCCATAACTGAAATGTCACCTCTTGCAAAAGAAATCTTCATTCTGCTTTCTTTCACCTAAGTTAACTTTCGTTTGCCTTATTTTTCACTTCTTGAGAGAAAATTTTACAATCAGGCGTGGAGTACCATAAAATATTCCATCATCTTTCCTTCTTGTTATCGCAACCCTTACATATTCAGTTAGAAATCCGAATGAGCCATGTTCAGGGAACGTGCAAACACTGGCACAGTTTGCAATTCTCTGGGACATTTTTTCGCTCTCTCGGAATATTTGCTACTCTATGGTTCCGAGAAACTCACAAATGAGTGTGCTTTGGTTAGCAACACAGGTTATTACCACTTCTGATGAACTGCATACGAATTTGCTGGCTTTTTCATCACATTTTTCTATAATCAAAAAGACTACTTTTAGTTTAGATTTACTCATAGCAGTTCATGTTGATGAAAATGTTGGGCCTTAAGGTAGCTTGAGTGATTTGAAGCATAACAAAGAAGGGAGCACGGCCACGCAGCTGTATCTGTGTAGTTCCACAGTGAAACAAACGTCGATCACGCTAAGATCATAATTCATCAATGGAACATATGGCCAATAAAGATCGCAACTTCAAAGAATTCCGAAGGATGGTGCCCCGTGCGTATCTAAGCTTGTCGTGAAACAAACAGGAAGCGCTGTCTAGTTACAAGTTACCTTGTGGTAAATTGAGCATATTGACTTTTTTGTGTAGCTTAAGTGAAAAAAACACAGATGGGTTCTTTAAAATACGGTGAAGATATAATGAAAATGAGTCATATGTTAGTGAATAGACAAAATGATAACAATTATAATATATACATTACAGTAACACATACCTTCAGCTTGTCCTGGACAAGAGATTATGTTGCAATATCATCGTCTCGGTTCTCATGTAGCTACATTTTCATCTGATTAAAAAGAATGCAAACTGTTAACAATATTAATGATATAGAAGAAATATGCAAGTCAATATTTCTTTAATCGACTAGACAAAAGGAAATTCACGAATAACTTTCTGGAGAAGTCATAGTATGGATAAGCTGTCAATACAGTTGGGCTCTCACTCATGCAAGACTATGTTTTCCTTCGCAACTATTTCTAAAATACAAATCTGAAAGAGTTCACGCATGAAATTAGGTGCAGCGCAGCAGTTAGAAGTGTTTTCCATTATATATTGGTCTGGTCACTGGCTCGATCCTGCACTTCGCATTTACAAAAATTTTCACTCTTCGAGATTAGCAAACTGGTGTAGACTTGCCCAGGAGGATGAAAATACTGATTTAATAGATCGTTATGACATCGCAAATCTGTCTTCAGGGCACATCCCTCAGGAATATGGCAACGCCGAGCGCATTCTCCAGTATGCTTCTCATGAAAGTAGCGAATATATCCATTGTGAGCAATAACAGTATGGTAAAAGTTAACATCAAGAGAACAGCAATTCTATTCGACCATCAATAAAAATCAAAATTAAAAAAGTATAAGCCCAATTATGTCGAGTGGTGTACAAAAACATTTGCGTCGGCTAGGAATCGAACCCAGATTTCACTCCTTCCAGGAGCGCGTGCCGAACCATTGCATTACTGAAAATGCTGATACAATAGATCGTTTCTATCATAATAGATTAACAGATTTAATAGATCTTACTGCAGCGGTTCAGCACACGCTGCCGGAAAGAGTAAAGACTGGGCTCGAATCCCACCTGACGCAAATGTTTTTGCACACCACTCTACATTAATGGGTTATTTTAATATCATACCACCGCAATCGGCGATCAGATAAAATGAATTATTATTGATCATTTAAGATTTTATAACTAGATTACTATATTGAAAATTTGGGTGGAAGAAATCGAAAGAGATCACACAGATTATGTAAACTCTTGAAAGTTCACGAAGGTTTCAAAGAAGAGTAATGCTGGTGAAATTGCAATCTTTGATGAATACTGGTGGAAAATTCTGAACAGATCGATCACTAATGTGCAGAAGTTGAAATCAAATCGAAAAGCTATCTATTTTTAATGGCGATAGCTGATCATCGCATGTGTTTCGTGTTATAAAACGTCACAGCGACGAAAGTTTTACGAGTGAAATTAAGTGATTGCTTGCAGGTGAAAGCGATCGAGTTATGAGGCATTTGCCTGTCTTGTCCGGACCTTGACAAATCGACCATCATTCTATTCCAAATCTATAATCTATCGTCATTTTTCTTAGCTGTTGTCTTCATAATAGTAATTCCCTATATTTTATGATAACACGTGAGGACGCCAGTGATAGTTTTTAAAGGTGCTTTGCAAAACACATGGTTGCATGTTCGATCTCAGGCTCAGGGTTAACCAAGCACTCTTGCGGGCTAGCAAATGGACACCAGATTTGTTCGGAAGAATAAAAACTTTGAGTGGATATCTCTTTACGTTGATTCATGTAATTGTAGAGGTCAGTAATCGAATCAGTCTCCCTTCAATGAAGTCGTGTGGCGGATTTATATGGAACTGATCAAACTCTTTGTTCATCGCGTACTTTACTTTTAATGATAATAATGCATTGTACACTATGAAAAATTACATAAGGTTTGTGCGTGATGCACTTTTGCAGTCATCCATGTTGAAGCATTATTATACAGGTGACATGGATCGAAAAAACTCAGAAATATGGAGCGACAAAATGGGAAGAAATGGTGAGCAAAGGAAAAAGGTGAGATAGAAGAAGAAAGAGAAATAAAGGGAGTAAGAAGTGCAAGTGAAGTGAACGGATCAGCAATGTTAATAATTGAATCGGTATTTTGGCCGTTCTATTGGATTTGCACTACATTCATATGCTTTTGAAGGGTTCATTGTAAAAAAAAACCAATGATCAATGACCGTTGAATGGCAAATACGGATGGGGAAAAAAATATTACACGAATGAGAATATGAGTAGTATAAAACTTGAATAAAATTCTAGGACGGTCAGTATTTTGTACCATACGCAATATTTCTGCTGATATTAGTTGGACAGTGTCGTTGAAAGAGGTTAGAAAAACAATAAAAGAAAACGATCTGCTAGGAAACGTTGCAGAAGATAAGACACACTGATCGAAGAGATAGACACAGAGAGAGATAGAGAGAGAGAGAAAAAGGAGAGAAGAAAGGGTGTGAGGGTGTGTAGGGAGGGAAACAGAGAGAGAGAAAGAGAGACTGAGAGAGAAAGGGGAAATCAGAGAATCAGACCTCTATCCAAGCTTATCGAGTAAAATGAGAGTGAAAGAGTGTAGCTCCTTCTTGATAAGCCCATAATACTGTGTTAGACTATTTTTCTTTTTCTTTTCTACTAATAACACTTCAGGGTTTCAGCAGTACCAGCTTCATTTTAATCTATAGAATATAGGATTAATTGCCGATGGACTCCCTAAGTGTAATTTTTTTTCAAAACAAAAAATCAGTTCAACTGAAAATGGTTTCGAACTATCAGTCCATCGAGTTCTTCTCATAGAACCGTCTTCTCTGATTTCGAATCTTTTGCTTTGAAAATTTGTAAAAATAAAAAAATTGCTTAGTTTTCACGAAAATAGTTTATTTAAGTTCCGACGTTAACTTTTTTAGCTTTGATTCACTCCGATTTCTGCTAGAAAATGTTATATCGCTCACTTATGAAAACTGGAAAGAAATACAGA